>JAVKPL010006238.1:35000-258236 GCA_032173675.1 Gastrolobium villosum
AAAGAAATTGGTTTGCGCTTTGAAGTGATGAGGTCGCAAAGAGGGAAGTAGGGCTCCTATTGATTGAAAGGTTGGTTCTTCGGTTTCCTTTAGAATGAAAGTAGCTATGAAGCCCCTACTACTTATACTGACTTTGTTTGATTAAAAAGGCGAACCCCAACTAGTCGTATGGGGTGGGGTGCTTGTGGTAAGCTGCCTTGGATATGAGTATGAGGAATGCAAAATACCTAAAAAAAAGGCAAAGTCCGGTATTTTACGAAGATCTTTCTATCAATAGATAGGATTTAGTGTTCGATATAGGGGATAGGATCCATCTGCTCTTTCTCTCTCCATTTTTTTTTAGAGCGTTATATCTTATCTGCAATCTCTAAAAAAAATTGGGATAAAGGATACATAGACATCTAAGGGGATGTCTATTCTATTCCTCTTTAGAGTAGAGAAAAAAAAAAGATAGATGAACGAGATATCTTTTTTCTATCTATCATTGATTCAATCTATAAATCAAGTCGAAAGACTTCTTTGGGTTCCCCGAAACCCCGAATGGATTGTGGATCGTTTCTGCCAACGAAATGAACGCGGAGCCCGTTCCGAATGCTTCTCCGATCCGGAAGTTCTCGCGAAGAGAATAAGATGCTGCTCCCCCTCCCTCTCTCTTTTCTCGCTTTGCTAATCTTCCCTTCTCCGGGCGGCGGCGGGCGCGGGAGGAAGAAACCTAAGAGAAGACGCTCTTAGGTTTCTTTTTTTTCAGTGCAACACAGGAAAGGCGCCCTCTTTTTTTCATCCCTGCAGCTTTCCAGATTTTGTATTGAACGTATGGCGTAGCTAGGATCTTAAAATCATGATGTTTGAGCCTAGCCTATCCTATGTTCAAACCAACCAAACCCACCCCCTATTTGAATAAGGCTGGAAAGAATGCCCGCCAAGTTCAGATCAGGGAATGCTTCCCCCAACCATGAAAGGAAAGGCTCGACGAAGGGAGGGAGATGCGGCGGGGGAAGGAAAACGCTTTCGGAGATCGATCTTTTTTTTTTCATCGAAAACGAAGAAGGCCGAGGATGGCCTACGGTGCGTGTTATCTGAAGGGAACACGCTTTTTCGACCGCGGTGGTATGATTGCCGGGCCCTCTCCTCGTTCCGCCGGCCTATTGGGATAGCAGCCTTCGGGCTTTGCCTGCCCTTTATATCTCGGCCCGGGAAAGCGCTGGCAACAACAGAAAGGAAGGGGTCCATGTAGCTGCTGCGTCCGCCCCCTTCTTAGTCAATGGGGCAGCAGGTTCGGCATCTACTAAAAAAGAGAGAATCCACTTGAGATAACCACGCCTCTGGATTCCAAAAAATGGAAGGTGGTGGTGATCTGTTGTGAAGTAAGAAAGTTTTTCCTCCTACAAGATTAAAATAACTAATTTCTTCAGGAAAAAAATTTGAATGTCTCCCACTCTCGTGCAAAATCAAATCGAATGAAATACTAACATGAATTATTTATCAATAAATGTACCACCATCTAATGTATTGTATAAGGGAAATATTACTCTCCTTTTACATAAGATATCATCTCTCATTTTCACTCACTTCGATTTACGTACCCCCACCTTATTCTTTTTTTCCTTTCTTCTTGTAATGGTGTGACCCACCTATTTTCTCTTTACAACATAAGATAATTATCTTATGTTAAATGAAACTAATAAAACCCATTGTATAATGTCTGAAAACATGTATATTCAAAATCAACATCAACATTATATTGTATTTTAAATAAAAAATTATGAATTTATGACTGTTTTGAAAATAATTACATATTTATTGCACAATATCACGCCAATTTACCAATCACGCCTAATATAGACGTCAATCAAGATGCAGTCATGCCTAATTTAGGCGTCATTCATTAGGTGTTGACACGTATCACATTTTTTTTTTCAAAAAAAAATAATAATTTAATCGTAAAATGTAACGCCTAGCAACTTGTAAGGATTAACGACTGTCCCCACACACTAACACGAGACTTTTCAGCTTGCTTTGTCCTCACTCGCACACTTCCCGGGAAAACTTCCTACGAGGTCACCCATCCCAGAATTGCTCCAAGTCAAGAACGCTTAACTGTGGAGTTCTTCCGATCCGGGCTACCGAAAAGTAGATGCATCTTGTTAGTATAGGTAGTACCAATTAATTCTTATAAGTCATTCCCAACTGTACTGTCCCATACCAGCACAGTCTCTGGAATCCCTCTCTTTCGGGTGTTGATTCGATTCATTCATGTACCCCCGTCCCTAGAAGCCTGCCAGGAGCCGCTCCTTATCCATGCCCTTTCGCACCGGCGATCACTCCCAGTCCCCGCCCTCGTCAGTGCCCGGGATGTTACATAAAACTTCTGAACGCCATAACTTTTGACTTTGGTTTCCGAATCAAATAATTTTATTTTTGATTCCACATAACTTTTCGAGATCTAAGCCATGACACTTCATTTGACATATTTTGTCCCTCACAAACACAATTTGAATTTGCAACAAGGAGACTTAACACAATTTGAATTTGCAACAATGAGACTTTATCTTAAAAGTCGTGGTCTGAAATTAATGATGATAATTTATACCGATATGAAAATAAGAACTCTTACCTCCATTATTATTCTATTTATTTTTAATGATTCATACAAATTATATTACTTATCAATTTTACTGATCTTTTTAGTATTTTTGTTATGTTCTCTTATTTATTTTTAATAATTTAACACACTATTAGGAGGATTCGGAAGTTTAATAAAATATATATATTTTATAAATCATGTTATCGTATTGTTTGGGGGCATGCTATTGTCATATTACTTTTATTTTTATTTTATATTAAACCACATTGTCTCCCAGCTATTAAAGAAATAAATAAGGGAAATTCTATAATTACTACCTTTTTTCTTATTAATTGTTACTCTAATCTTAACCGTTAATTTCCGTCAATCTAATGATTATAATTTATTGGGTCACACTTATTAATTACGTAGATAAAACAAGGCAAATTCAAATTATGTTTGTGAGAGAAAAAATATGTCAAATGAGGTGTCATTCGGTGGATCTCGAATAGTTATGTGGAATCAAAAATAAATTACCTGATTCGTATACCCGAGTCAAAAGTTACGACCTTAAGAAGTCATGACTCATGACTGCCTCTTGATTGAGGCCTAAAATAGACATGATTGGTGACGCTCAAATTGGGCGTGACATTGTGCAATAAATATGTAATGATTGTTAGAATTCATAATTTTTTATTTAAAAACCAATAAATTAATTTTTTTAGCCCAAAATTACTACAGCATATTAAATAAAAAAATAATGTATAATCTCATATATAAGGGGCGTTTGGTATGAGAGATATTTTTTTGTCCAGGGAAAAAAGATTTCTAATAATATGATGAGAAATAATTTATCATGGGAAAGTAACGAAAAGTTATTTGGTAGGTCAAAATTTTATTAAAAAATATGCTTAATTTGAATGACGATGGATTTGGTTGATCTATGAAGGGAAAGTGAACATAAATTACCAATTTACTCATGAATTTTGAATATTATTGATATAAACCCAGCATCAGCAAGTCAACAACAGTCATTTTTTTTATCCAAATTTTGGGAGCAACGCTGCAAGTCGAATATGTTAAAATGGAGATGGTTTTTAATTACAATCAAAATCAAAGTAAACGGGGAAAAATAAATACCATAGATTTGGGAGGATAGTTTTTTCCCACTGCTTAGTGAAAATGGAGATTAATGGGAGAATTTTTTTGCTGGCAATAAATCATGATAAGTTATACCAAACATTGACAAAAAACATTCCCCATCGTTCTAAACAAAATCTCCGTAACAAACCCCCTAAAGGTTTCCCTATCTCTAACTAAACACACCCAATATTGTTCATATTTTCATCACCAAAGATTCACCCTGTAATTACAATGCTTAGAAACAATCTTGGCCTTCACCGTCAGATCATTCACCGTTACATCACAGTCCACCTTAACGGTAATCTTCCACGTCTCAACGGACCCCACTTTTATTTTCACCGGCGCCCTCAGCCTAAAGGTCAACGGCACTTCCTGTTTGGTCTCCGCCCCCAGCAACGCTCTTAGATCCTCGCTCGTCAGCTCGATTCCGTTCCCCTTTAATGACGTCTCAAACACCGTCACATTATCTGACGGCTGGACAAACGCAGGCAGCGCGCCGTTACACAGCCTCACGTCATTGTAGAAGATTTCTGCGGGGCTATCCGTTTCGTAACTGATCCCGATCTTCTTGTTAGGGTTATCAGCCCTGACGGTGACATCAAACTCCGGCGAGATTGCCTCCGTGGACGACAGCGACGTGACATTGATCCCTCTGATGGCGATGCTGTGGATGGTGTAGTTCGGCGCCTTCGGAAGGAAAACGAGGTAGAGGACGCCGGCAGCGATGCCGAGGAGCACGATTAGGACAAAGATGAGTCCGATAAGCCAGCAGAAGCAGCAGCAGCACCGGCTCTGGCGTTGTTTCCGGCGAGTGTAAATGTCGTGGCAACGGGCGTTCTCCGGTGGAGGGACGCGGTAGAACTGGTCCATGGCCATGGGCATCTGGATGACGTAGGTTCCCGGAAACGGAACAGGCTTCCCAGATGGAGGAAGTCGGGGTGCCTTCGGAGCGAAGGCCCATTGAGACGAGGTCATTTGAGATTCTGAGGAATTGGGGGGCGAGTCGCAGGGGAGAACTAGGTCAGCCATTGAGTGAGTCAGTGACGAATGAAGGAGCTATCTGCAAAATGAAAATGCAAACTGCAAAGAAAGGAGAGTGAATGAAGGTCACAGCTCTGTTCCGTGGGAATATATAAGAAACCGTTAGCGCGTATGTAAATACCTCACGCCTTAGCTGTATATATAGAATTTGATTACTGCATGAAGTGTTAAAATCTGGTTTGTATATAGTATTGGATAACGCCGAAACACAAAATATGATTATATAAGATTTGATTAGAGTAGTGAATTATCCGTGTGATGCCCGGGAGAAAAAATAAAATAAAATATTTGTCGTCCGTTGTGGTTGGTTAATCGCACTGCAAATCTTATACTTACAAAAATTTGTGTTATTATCTTGTTCTATATTTCAGCTGGAAAAAATTATAACATTAACACAGAACTTTGCAAATGTCAACCATAAACAAAAATCTGCTAGCCAGAGTGATCAATATTATGCAAATCAAATATAGTTATCTACTGGATCAGTTATGTAACAAATAAATACGCCATAATAGACTATGTTAAAATGATGATGACTAAAAAAGAAAAATGCATACAACTTATTGCTAATTATAACCACCACTAATTTATTTTTTCACCAAAAAAAAATAACAGCCACTAATAAAATCAAGATAACAAACAGACCAAATAAATATGGAATTAAAAGATCAGCTTGTACCTATAATAAGAAAACACTATTAATTCAGGGTCATTCTGTAGCAATCATTGGAGGGATGAGTTTAACACATACCAAACATGTGATTTCCTATGTTTATGCATTACCAGGGACATCCTCTTCTACCATCATATTTATGCCTACGATATAAAATCCAAATACTCTTTAAATAAATTACACTAATATGTTAACCCCCAGAAGTAATAATCTTAGCAAAAAAATGGGTTATTTTTATTTAGAACCCAAAAAACGTTGTCTGAAAGGGATTTGAAAGCAAATTAACCAAATGGTCATGTATGAGTCATATTTTTTTGCTTACATTGGAACAAATGTGTCTAAACAGCATCAAATCAATACACATGCTAAAAACTTGTAACAATATAAAGAATCCACAATGATAAATTTTTAAAAACAACAACATACATTTGGGTCCACCAAAGACTTAAAGAATGAGGTGACAATAGCTTCGTTGCTTCAAACACTTGAAACTTAATATCTTATTTACGTTGACCTTAAATAACATGGATTTTTATTAAGAACATTCAGTTTTCTTGGATAATGTTCCAAATCAGCACCCAAAGTAAAAAAACTTCTTCAAAATTAAGTATAACTCGTGCGATGCATAGGGAAAAAAGAAATTTGTTTGTCTTCTTCGTAAAAGTTAATGCAAAACAAAAATAGCAGTTAACAATATACCATGTGTGCATGAAAAGCGATTCTTGCATAAGAAAACAAAAGTAGCAGTTAAAAAACCTAACGTTAACGAATATAAATAAAAAAGCACTTCATTGCTATTTTTTTTGTCTTTACCTGTACCAAGGAGTGATGTTATCTATCTCCAAAGTAAAAAAAAAAAAAGGAGTGATGTTATCTCATAGTAAACAGAAGGAAATTCACGACATTAATCTTTGAAATACTTCCTTGTAAATTATATTAAGGGTACTATTTGTAACACAACCGTTTTCATCAAATATCAATATCTTTAATCCATGCTTGCTCTTTACTCTAGACAGTGCCACATATAATTGCACATGAGTGAAGACAGACTTAGGGAGATAAATTACAACATGAGAAAGAGATTGTCCTTGGCTCTTATTGATAGTCATGGCAAACGAAACAATCAGGATGGATTGTCTTCTTTGGAAATTTATAGAAAATGTGTGATTTGATGGGCTCATCGTCATTCTAGGTTTTTATATTTTATCTTAGAAATGAACTTTAATAATAAATTATTATTATTTTTGCAAAGATTTGTGTCGTTAGTCTTTGAAATTTCACAAATTTGTATTTACAAAAATTGAAATCAGATTTAGTAATTTAATTATAAAAGAAGAAGGATAAAATTTCAGTTGAATTATAAAAATATATTGGCTAAGGCCACATGCCAATATTATATTCGTAACAGGTAACAGGCTAAGGCCAGTCGGACACGTTTAAATACAGGTTTGGCCCGTTACGACCAAATATCGGTTCGGCCCGTTAACACCCCTACTCCCGGCTGTTAAAGAAATAAATAAGGGAAATTCTATAATTACTACCTTTTTTCTTATTAATTGTTACTCTAAATCTTAACTGTTAATTTCCGTCAATATAACGATTATAATTTGTTGGGTCACAGTTATTTATTACGTAGATAAAATAAGGCAAATTCAAATTATGTTTGTGAGAGATAAAATATGTCAAATGAGGTGTAATTCCGTAGATCTCGAAAAGTTATGTAGAATCAAAAATAAATTACCTGATTCGTATACCCGAGTCAAAAGTTACGATTAAATTGTTAATTTTTTTTTGAAAAAAATATGTGACACGTGTCAACACATAATGAGTGACGCCTAAATTAGGCGTGAGTCATGACTGCCTCTTGATTGAGGCCTAAAATAGACATGATTGGTGACGCTCAAATTGGGCGTGACATTGTGCAATAAATATGTAATGATTGTTAGAATTCATAATTTTTTATTTAAAAACCAATAAATTAATTTTTTTAGCCCAAAATCACTACAACATATTAAATAAAAAAATAATGTATAATCTCATAAGGGGGCGTTTGGTATGAAAGATATTTTTTTTGTCCCGGAAAAAAAGATTTCAAATAATATGATGAGAAATAATTTATCCCGGGAAAGTAACGAAAAGTTATTTGGTAGGTCAAAATTTTACTGAAAAAATATGCTTAATTTGAATGATGATGGATTTGGTTGATCTATGAAGGGAAAGTGAACATAAATTACCAATTTACTCATGAATTTTGAATATTATTGATATAAACCCAGCATCAGCAAGTCAACAACAGTCATTTTTTTTATCCAAATTTTGGGAGCAACGCTGCAAGTCGAATATGTTAAAATGGAGATAGTTTTTAATTACAATCAAAATCAAAGTAAACGGGGAAAAATAAATACCATAGATTTGGGAGGATAGTTTTTTCCCACTGCTTAGTGAAAATGGAGATTAATGGGAGAATTTTTTTGCTGGCAATAAATCATGATAAGTTATACCAAACATTGACAAAAAACATTCCCCATCGTTCTAAACAAAATCTCCGTAACAAACCCCCTAAAGGTTTCCCTATCTCTAACTAAACACACCCAATATTGTTCATATTTTCATCACCAAAGATTCACCCTGTAATTACAATGCTTAGAAACAATCTTGGCCTTCACCGTCAGATCATTCACCGTTACATCACAGTCCACCTTAACGGTAATCTTCCACGTCTCAACGGACCCCACTTTTATTTTCACCGGCGCCCTCAGCCTAAAGGTCAACGGCACTTCCTGTTTGGTCTCCGCCCCCAGCAACGCTCTTTGATCCTCGCTCGTCAGCTCGATTCCGTTCCCCTTTAATGACGTCTCAAACACCGTCACATTATCTGACGGCTGGACAAACGCAGGCAGCGCGCCGTTACACAGCCTCACGTCATTGTAGAAGATTTCTGCGGGGCTATCCGTTTCGTAACTGATCCCGATCTTCTTGTTAGGGTTATCAGCCCTGACGGTGACATCAAACTCCGGCGAGATTGCCTCCGTGGACGACAGCGACGTGACATTGATCCCTCTGATGGCGATGCTGTGGATGGTGTAGTTCGTCGCCTTCGGAAGGAAAACGAGGTAGAGGACGCCGGCAGCGATGCCGAGGAGCACGATTAGGACAAAGATGAGTCCGATAAGCCAGCAGAAGCAGCAGCAGCACCGGCTCTGGCGTTGTTTCCGGCGAGTGTATTGGTCGTGGCGACGGGCGTTCTCCGGTGGAGGGACGCGGTGGAACAGGTCCATGGCCTTGGGCATCTGGATGACGTAGGTTTCCGGCAACGGAACAGGCTTCGCAGATGGAGGAAGTTGGGGTGCCTTCGGAGCGAAGGCGGCCCATTGAGACGAGGTCATTTGAGATTCTGAGGAATCGGGGGGCAAGTCGCAGGGGTTAACTCGGTCAGCCATTGAGTGAGTCAGTGACGAATGAAGGAGCTATCTGCAAAATCAAAATGCAAATTGCAAACTGCAAAGAGTGGAGAGTGAATGAAGGTGCTTTGTTCCCTGGGAATATATAAGAAGCTGTTTGAGCGTATGCAAATACCTCACGCCTTAGCTGTATATATAGAATTTGATTACTGCATGAAGTGTTAAAATCTGTTTTGTATATAGTATTGGATAACGCCAAAACACAATTGATTAAATTTTAATATTATACTGACATGATATCGTATAAGATAATATTATCAATTTTTGGTAATTGAAAAAACCACACCGTTACTTAAGTTAATTAATTTTTATTTGAATGGAATTTATGAGTCATTTGAATGGATTTTGAATGGAATTTATGACGAAAAATGTAGATATTGGTTATTTGAATGGAATTTATGACGAAAAAAGCAGATATTGGTGCGGGTTATTTGAATGGAATTTATGACGAAAAATGCAGATATTGGTTCTGCTTCTCGGTATAAATGTGTACTGATGAAGTATCCCGAAAAATTATAATAAAAATATAATGTTCATAGAAAATTTTGTAGGACTAGTAAAATGAGTTTTAGGGCAAAATAATGAGAGCTGGAGCCGGAACTGATACCGGTAATGAAAAAACGCGTACCGAAAATGTGCTCCGAAAATTAAATGAACGAGCTATCTGCAAAATGAAAATGCAAACTGCAAACTGCAAAGAGAGGATAGTGAATGAAGGTCACAGCTTTGTTCCGTGGGAATATATAAGAAGCCGTTTGCGCGTACGTAAATACCTCACACGCCTTAGCTGTATATATAGAACTAGTATATTACCCGTGCGATGCACGGAGAAAAAAAGATCAAAATTTTTATCGTCCGTCGTGGTTGGTTAATTACACTACAAACCTGTTATGGACCCGTATAATGGGCCCATTAAGAAGAACGCCCCAACAAGGGGCAATCCCAGATCTGAGTCAGCATTGACTCAAGACAGATATCCATCGAGGATACTTATCCGACAACACGGTGACAGCTCAGCCGATAGGCCGGGATCTGAGTCAGAAACACCTAAGGCTCATCCACACTATCCACAGGTAACCCCTATAAATACCAGGTAAAACCCTAAAGGTGAAGACACTTTCTCTCTTACTATTATGCTGTCACTGTGCACACACCCCTTTGGCTAGCGCCGTTATAGTATTTTGTGCACAGTGACCCGCTCAATTCAAGGGTATCTTCTCCATAAATACCTTAGAGAGGACACTAGATCCAAGAGTAACACACCAGCCTATTGGGCTGGACATCTCTATCTTTTAGACAGAACAAAACCTTATACTTATAAAAAATTGTGGAAAATGATAAAAAAGTAAAGTTGAGGGTTTATGAACTTTGCACTTTTAATAATTGCTTGATTGTTAGTTATTAGTTAGCGTATTATATAGTCGAAAAAATAGGATAGAATGAGTGAATTAAAAGATACAAAAATAAAATAATTATTTATTTATTTTAGATTTATTCAATAATTTATCGATTACTTGATTAATTCATAAAATTGAAAAGGATCCCAAGAGCAATTATAATAAAAAAATGAGTTTATCATTTCTTTTGTCACAAGAGATAAAGTTATTTTCAACAACACCAAAATTATGTCATTCTAAGGGTTAGGAGAATTAATGAATAGTGTTTTGGTAAAATTTATAACAAAACAAATAAAATTCTTAGAATATTCTTTTGTAGAAGAAACATTTTTTTCTAAAAAAAAATATATAACTATTTTGTATTTAAAGTGATAAGATGGTAAGAGGAAGACAAAAGTAATCATTGTGAATCTGTTTTTTCTTTTTTTTTTTTGTAATATCTAATAGAACTGTTTGATTTATTAGAAAAAAAATAAGGATAACAAAACATAAAAAGATTGTATTTTGTTTGATTGTAAAATAATATAAGTGTTGAAAAAAGTAATTCCAAAGACAATATAAATCTCGATATTTTTGTTACCAGCTAATTTGAGAATAATTTTTCAATATTTACCAGCTAATTTGAGAATAATCTTTGAATATTTATCTCGAGGACTAAGTGTAGCACCCACTAAAATTAGAAACATATGCTTTCCAAAAATATATTAAAAACATGTGAGTTTATTCAATCCACTTCTTTAATTTTAATATCACGTGAGTTGTATGTATTTTATATTTTAGTAAGAAAGTGAATATACTAAATCATGTGTATAAAACAACCTGAGCATAAAACTTTTTTATCTTCACTTTTCAAAAGAAATATAAAATAATTGGAATTTTTTTTATCCTTCTAAAAGATATAACTTTGTGTCATTTTAGATCCTAACAGTTGATTTTCATCAATCAATGGGTATAATTTATTGTGAATTATTAGTAATTAATAAGTTTGATCCAATAAATTATAATCATTGATTAACGAAAATCAATGATTAGAATCTAAAATGATAAAAGTTACATTTTTTAAGACAAATGTCTTTTCCAAATAATTATCTCTCTCAAGTGTTTATTGGATAAATGTAAAATTCACATGGAATAAGTTAATATTTTTTCTTTTTTCTTTAATCCAATTATGCTTAATACTTTTTCTTTTGGTGTAAGAAAACGCCTTAACTTTGTGTATTTCTCTAGGACTATTTTATACTATTACAATAAGAGAAGGGATATTCTTATTACCAAATTTTTCTATTACCAACTTACTACCTATCTAATCACCATTAGATTAACATTTTTTCTCTCTTCAAAAACTTTTTAACATTCTCTCTCTTTAATCCAATGGTAATGTGATGGGTAGTAAATTAGTACTAAGAATCTTTGTTAGTTAGAATATCTCCACTCTTAAAATAATTATGAGACTTGGATACTGAGTAGGATTCCAAAAAATGGAAGGTGGTGGTGATCTGTTGTGAAGTAAGAAAGTTTTTCCTCCTACAAGATTAAAATAACTAATTTCTTCCGGAAAAAAATTGAATGTCTCCCACTCTCGTGCAAAATCAAATCGAATCAAATACTAACATGAATTATTTATCAATAAATGTACCACCATCTAATGTATTGTATAAGGGAAATATTACTCTCTTTTTACTTAAGATAGCATCTCTCATTTTCACTCACTTCGATTTACGTACCCCCACCTTTTTCGTTTTTTTCTTTCTTCTTGTAATGGTGGGACCCACCTATCTTATGTTAAATGAGACTAATAAAACCCATTGTATAATGTCCGAAAACATGTATATTCAAAATCAACATCAACATTATATTGTATTTTAAATAAAAAATTACGAATTTATGACTGTTTTGAAAATAATTACATATTTATTGCACAATATCACACCAATTTACCAATCACGCCTAATATAGACGTCAATCAAGATGCAGTCATGCCTAATTTAGGCGTCATTCATTAGGTGTTGACACGTATCACTTTTTTTTTTTAAAAAAAATTAATTTAATCGTAAAATGTAACGCCTGACAACTTGTAAGGATTAACGACTGTTCCCACACACTAACACGAGACTTTTCAGCGTGCTTTGTCCTCACTCGCACACTTTCCGGGAAAACTTCCTAGGAGGTCACCCATCCCAGAATTGCTCCAAGTCAAGCACGCTTAACTGTGGAGTTCTTCCGATCCGGGCTACCGAAAAGTAGATGCATCTTGTTAGTATAGGTAGTACCAATTAATTCTTATAAGTCATTCCCAACTGTACTGTCCCATACCAGCACAGTCTCTGGAATCCCTCTCTTTCGGGTGTTGATTCGATTCATTCATGTACCCGTCCCTAGAAAGCCAGGAGCCGATCCTTGTCCATGCCCTTCCGCACCGGCGATCACTCCCAGCCCTCGTCAGTGCCCGAGATGTTACATAAAACTTCTGAACGCCATAACTTTTGACTTTGGTTTCCGAATCAAATTTCAGTTGAATTATAAAAATATATTGGCTAAGGCCACATGCCAATATTATATTCGTAACAGGTAACAGGCTAAGGCCAGTCGGACACGTTTAAATACAGGTTTGGCCCGTTACGACCAAATATCGGTTCGGCCCGTTAACACCCCTACTCCCGGCTGTTAAAGAAATAAATAAGGGAAATTCTATAATTACTACCTTTTTTCTTATTAATTGTTACTCTAAATCTTAACTGTTAATTTCCGTCAATATAACGATTATAATTTGTTGGGTCACAGTTATTAATTACGTAGATAAAATAAGGCAAATTCAAATTATGTTTGTGAGAGATAAAATATGTCAAATGAGGTGTAATTCCGTAGATCTCGAAAAGTTATGTAGAATCAAAAATAAATTACCTGATTCGTATACCCGAGTCAAAAGTTACGATTAAATTGTTAATTTTTTTTTGAAAAAAATATGTGACACGTGTCAACACATAATGAGTGACGCCTAAATTAGGCGTGAGTCATGACTGCCTCTTGATTGAGGCCTAAAATAGACATGATTGGTGACGCTCAAATTGGGCGTGACATTGTGCAATAAATATGTAATGATTGTTAGAATTCATAATTTTTTATTTAAAAACCAATAAATTAATTTTTTTAGCCCAAAATCACTACAACATATTAAATAAAAAAATAATGTATAATCTCATAAGGGGGCGTTTGGTATGAAAGATATTTTTTTTTGTCCCGGAAAAAAAGATTTCAAATAATATGATGAGAAATAATTTATCCCGGGAAAGTAACGAAAAGTTATTTGGTAGGTCAAAATTTTACTGAAAAAATATGCTTAATTTGAATGATGATGGATTTGGTTGATCTATGAAGGGAAAGTGAACATAAATTACCAATTTACTCATGAATTTTGAATATTATTGATATAAACCCAGCATCAGCAAGTCAACAACAGTCATTTTTTTTATCCAAATTTTGGGAGCAACGCTGCAAGTCGAATATGTTAAAATGGAGATAGTTTTTAATTACAATCAAAATCAAAGTAAACGGGGAAAAATAAATACCATAGATTTGGGAGGATAGTTTTTTCCCACTGCTTAGTGAAAATGGAGATTAATGGGAGAATTTTTTTGCTGGCAATGAATCATGATAACTTATACCAAACATTGACAAAAAACATTCCCCATCGTTCTAAACAAAATCTCCGTAACAAACCCCCTAAAGGTTTCCCTATCTCTAACTAAACACACCCAATATTGTTCATATTTTCATCACCAAAGATTCACCCTGTAATTACAATGCTTAGAAACAATCTTGGCCTTCACCGTCAGATCATTCACCGTTACATCACAGTCCACCTTAACGGTAATCTTCCACGTCTCAACGGACCCCACTTTTATTTTCACCGGCGCCCTCAGCCTAAAGGTCAACGGCACTTCCTGTTTGGTCTCCGCCCCCAGCAACGCTCTTTGATCCTCGCTCGTCAGCTCGATTCCGTTCCCCTTTAATGACGTCTCAAACACCGTCACATTATCTGACGGCTGGACAAACGCAGGCAGCGCGCCGTTACACAGCCTCACGTCATTGTAGAAGATTTCTGCGGAGCTATCCGTTTCGTAACTGATCCCGATCTTCTTGTTAGGGTTATCAGCCCTGACGGTGACATCAAACTCCGGCGAGATTGCCTCCGTGGACGACAGCGACGTGACATTGATCCCTCTGATGGCAATGCTGTGGATGGTGTAGTTCGGCGCCTTCGGAAGGAAAACGAGGTAGAGGACGCCGGCGGCGATGCCGAGGAGCACGATTAGGACAAAGATGAGTCCGATAAGCCAGCAGAAGCAGCAGCAGCACCGGCTCTGGCGTTGTTTCCGGCGAGTGTATTGGTCGTGGCGACGGGCGTTCTCCGGTGGAGGGACGCGGTGGAACAGGTCCATGGCCTTGGGCATCTGGATGACGTAGGTTTCCGGCAACGGAACAGGCTTCGCAGATGGAGGAAGTTGGGGTGCCTTCGGAGCGAAGGCGGCCCATTGAGACGAGGTCATTTGAGATTCTGAGGAATCGGGGGGCAAGTCGCAGGGGTTAACTCGGTCAGCCATTGAGTGAGTCAGTGACGAATGAAGGAGCTATCTGCAAAATCAAAATGCAAATTGCAAACTGCAAAGAGTGGAGAGTGAATGAAGGTGCTTTGTTCCCTGGGAATATATAAGAAGCTGTTTGAGCGTATGCAAATACCTCACGCCTTAGCTGTATATATAGAATTTGATTACTGCATGAAGTGTTAAAATCTGTTTTGTATATAGTATCGGATAACGCCAAAACACAAAACATAATTGTAGAAGATTGATTAAATTTTAATATTATACTGACATGATATCGTATAAGATAATATTATCAATTTTTGGTAATTGAAAAAACCACACCGTTACTTAAGTTAATTAATTTTTATTTGAATGGAATTTATGAGTCATTTGAATGGATTTTGAATGGAATTTATGACGAAAAATGTAGATATTGGTTATTTGAATGGAATTTATGACGAAAAAAGCAGATATTGGTGCGGGTTATTTGAATGGAATTTATGACGAAAAATGTAGATATTGGTTCTGCTTCTCGGTATAAATGTGTACTGATGAAGTATCTCGAAAAATTATAATAAAAATATAATATTCATAGAAAATTTTGTTGGACTAGTAAAATGAGTTTTAGGGCAAAATAATGAGAACTGGAGCCAGAACTGATACCGGTAATGAAAAAACGCGTACCAAAAATGTGCTCCGAAAATTAAATGAAGGAGCTATCTGCAAAATGAAAATGCAAACTGCAAACTGCAAAGAGAGGATAGTGAATGAAGGTCACAGCTTTGTTCCGTGGGAATATATAAGAAGCCGTTTGCGCGTACGTAAATACCTCACACGCCTTAGCTGTATATATAGAACTAGTATATTACCCGTGCGATGCACGGAGGAAAAAAGATCAAAATTTTTATCGTCCGTCGTGGTTGGTTAATTACACTACAAACCTGTTATGGACCCGTATAATGGGCCCATTAAGAAGACAGACCCAACAAGGGGCAATCCCAGATCTGAGTCAGCATTGACTCAAGACAGATATTCATCGAGGATACTTATCCGACGACACGGTGACAGCTCAGCCGATAGGCCGAGATCTGAGTCAGAAACACCTAAGGCTCATCCACACTATCCACAGGTAACCCCTATAAATACCAGGTAAAACCCTAAAGGTAAAGACACTTCCTCTCTTACTATTATGCTGTCACTGTGCACACACCCCTTTGGCTAGCGCCGTTATAGTATTTTGTGCACAGTGATCCGCTCAACTCAAAATATGATTATATAAGATTTGATTAGAGTAGTGAATTATCCGTGCGATGCCCGGGAGAAAAAAGAATAAAATTTTTGTCGTCCGTGGTTGGTTAATCGCACTGCAAACCTTATACTTACAAAAATTTGTGTTATTATCTTGTTCTATATTTCAGCTGGAAAAAATTATAGTATTAACACAGAACTTTGCAAATGTCAACCATAAACAAAAATCTGCTAGCCAGAGTGATCAATATTATGCAAATCAAATATAGTTATCTACTCGATTAGTTATGTAAAAAATAAATACGCCATAGTAGACTATGTTAAAATGATGATGACTAAAAAAGAAAAATGCATACAACTTATTGCTAACTATAACCGTCACTAATTTTTTTTTCACCAAAAAAAATAACAGCCACTAATAAAATCAAGATAACAAACAGACCAAATAAATATGGAATTAAAAGATCAGCTTGTACCTATAATAAGAAAACACTATTAATTCAGGGTCATTCTGTAGCAATCATTAGAGGGATAAGTTTAACACATACCAAACATGTGATTTCCTATATTTATCTATTACCAGGGACATCCTCTTCTACCATCATATTTATGCCTACGATACAAAATCCAAATACTCTTTAAATAAATTACACTAATATGTTAACACCCAGAATTAATAATCTTAGCAAAAAAATGGATTATTTTTATTTAGAACCCAAAAAACGTTGTCTGAAAGGGATTTGAAAGCAAATTAACAATATGGTCATGTATGAGTCATATTTTTTTGCTTACATTGGAACAAATGTGTCTAAACAGCATCAAATCAATACACATGCTAAAAACTTGTAACAATATAAAGAATCCACAATGATAAATTTTTAAAAAACAACAACATACATTTGGGTCCACCAAAGACTTAAAGAATGAGGTGACAATAGCTTCGTTGCATCAAACACTTGAAACTTAATATCTTATTTACGTTGACCTTAAATAACATGGATTTTTATTAAGAACATTCAGTTTTCTTGGATAATGTTCCAAATCAGCACCCAAAGTAAAAAAAACTTCTTCAAAATTAAGTATAACTCGTGCGATGCATAGGAAAAAAAGAAAATTGTTTGTCTTCTTCGTAAAAGTTAATGCAAAACAAAAATAGCAGTTAACAATATACCATGTGTGCATGAAAAGCGATTCTTGCATAAGAAAACAAAAGTAGCAGTTAAAAAACCTAACGTTAACGAATATAAATAAAAAAGCACTTCTTTGCTATTTTTTTTGTCTTTACCTGTACCAAGGAGTGATGTTATCTATCTCCAAAAAAAAAAAAAGGAGTGATGTTATCTCATAGTAAACAGAAGGAAATTCACGACATTAATCTTTGAAATACTTCCTTGTAAATTATATTAAGGGTACTATTTGTAACACAACCGTTTTCATCAAATATCAATATCTTTAATCCATGCTTGCTCTTTACTCTAGACAGTGCCACATATAATTGCCCATGAGTGAAGACAGACTTAGGGAGATAAATTACAACATGAGAAAGAGATTGTCCTTGGCTCTTATTGATAGTCATGGCAAACGAAACAATCAGGATGGATTGTCTTCTTTGGAAATTTATAGAAAATGTGTGATTTGATGGGCTCATCGTCATTCTAGGTTTTTATATTTTATCTCAGAATGAACTTTAATAATAAATTATTATTATTTTTGCAAGGATTTGTGTTGTTAGTGTTTGAAATTTCACAAATTTGTATTTACAAAAATTGAAATCAGATTTAGTAATTTAATTATAAAAGAAAAAAGGATAAAATTTCAGTTGAATTATAAAAATATATTGGCGGGCTGGCCCTCCGGGCGGAGCCCAGTTTTTCACCTCTAACTGTCAGTATTTTATATAAATAATTATTGTTTGCAAGTATTAGTGTCGTTAATCTTTGAAATTTCACAAATTTATATTTACAAAAATTAAAATCAGATTTAGTAATTTAATTATAAAAGAAGAAAGATAAAATTTCAATTGAATTATAAAAATATATTGGCGGGCCGGCCCTCCGGGCCGAGCCCAGTTTTCCACCTCTAATTGTCATTTTTATTTAAATTTAAAATTTAAAACTTTTTATATTAATTATACATATTTTTATATAATTTTTTTCTATTTTAATTTATGATTTTTATATTTTTTTAATTGGTTATACATGTATATTTAAATTACATGTATATTATTTTAATTGGTTATACATGTATATTTAAAAAATTTTTAATTTATTTTTAGTAAAGTATAAATTACGCCATTTCTTATTTTTTTTCTTTTAAATTTGAAATTTTAAATAATTTTTATCGACTATAAATGTATTTTTATAATTTTAAATATTTTATTGTTTAATCTATAATTTTATGTTAAATTTAAATTTATTGTATATATCTTTTTCCACTGCATAAATATTAAATGCTGAACTCTTCTTCCACATATCAAGTTCACATAATTTTTCATTTAATATATTTCCAGATTTTGAATTTATTTTACAATATAAATAATTTTTTTATTTTACAATTTTTTTAATATTTTTGTTTTTTTATGCAACATTAATAGGGCTAACAAATATCCATGCAAAAAATAGTGGGACATTGAATGAGTTATCTACCACCATAAATGATTAACTTATTTTTTCATTGATTTTTTATTTCGATTTTTAAAAGAAATTATTATTTATTTAATTTTTTATTTCCAAGTCCTTTCCCACCATTACAATTTGAAATTTAAAACTGAAATCCAAAATTCGAAATCAATTGAGAATTCGAATTTCAAAAGAGTGAGCAATTTCATTGCTAAAAGCATTTAAAAGAGTTGAGTAATTCCAATGTACAAAAGAGTGGGACATTGAATGAGTTGTCTGCCACCATAAATAATTAACTTAGTTTTCCATTGATTTTTTATTTCAATTTTTAAAAGAAATTATTATTTATTTAATTTTTTATTTCCAAATCCGTTCCCACCATTACAATTTGAGATTTAACATTGAAATCCAAAATTTGAAATCAATTTAGAATTCGAATTTTAAAAGAGTGAGTAATTCCATTGCATAAAGCATTTAAAAGAGCGTAATAATTCCAATGTACAAATCAGTGGGACATTGAATGAGCTGTCTGCCACCATAAATGATTAAATTAATTTTCCATTGATTTTTTAGTTCGATTTTTAAAAGAAATTGTTATTTATTTAATTTTTTTATTTCTAAATCCTTTCCCACCATCACAATTTGAAATTTAAAATTGAAATCCAAAATTTGAAATCAATTCAGAATTCGAATTTCAAAATAGTGAGGAATAGAAGAAAAGCGAAATATGTGCATTAAAAATCTCCTAATAACTTTTAAATTTAAAAGTTAAATTTTAAATTCTTTTATATTAATTATACATTTTTTTTTAAAGTAAGTTTTTTCACTAAATGGTTATTCATTTTTATAGTGATTAAATTTTAATAATTTATTTTTTACAGAATCATAGAAGTAATTTTTTAATTTTTTTATTAAAGTTTAAAATTTAAATTCTTTTATATTAATTACACACTTTTTTTAAAGTAGGTTTTTTCTCTTTTAATTTAAAATTTTATATTTTTTAAATTGGTTATACATATAAATTAAAAACATTTATATTAATTTTTTTAAAAAAAAATACTCATACGAATTTTTTTCTTTTTTTGAATTATTTTTTAAGTTAAAATTTTAATTTATTTTTTCATTTAATTTCCAAATTTAAATTAATTTCTCTTTTGAATTTTAATTGTGTTTTGGTGAAAAATTGATTGATTAGTAAATGGCAGCTTATGGTGTGTTGTTATGTCTGATTCTTTAATCAGTCTTTTAAAATTCCTTTCACCATATAATTTATGACATTTACAGAGAATTTTAATTTATCATTCCTTTTATTATTAAAGAAATTTGGAAATTCCAATATAGAATGCAGTGGGACATTGAATGAGTTATCCATCACCAAAAATTATTCACTCTAAATTTTGAATTGATTTTACAATATAAATAATTTTGTTATTTTACAATATTTTTTTATGCAACATTAGTAGGGCTAACAATCACCCATGAAAAAATAGACAGATATAACATCATAGAAAAAAATGTTCCTTTTTATAGACGCAAGTATCCCATTTTTATTACTCCATATTTAGTATTATTACTATTTCCAACTTATTGAGCCATCCTTACTTATTCGCTGATGAACATGATGAGAATGGAAGCCTTGAATGATGCAACATAAAGGGTACTAAAATTAATTAATCTTATATGACAGCACTACTTCATGTAACCTAATGAAACGCTTCATGCTTAAAACAGTCTATACACGCCCTTTATACTCTGTAAGAGTGCAACATAAAGTCCTCATCTACAAAAATTCATCAAAATAAAACATATTTTTCAAAATACAACATGCTTCAAATTATACTTCATGTGATAGTTCCCACAAGTGCACAACATCCATAACCACATAACAGCCCTATTCTTGCCCATTGCATCCTTCAATGGCCTCGCCTTTGTCATTTTTTTCAAAAGAAACAGAGAATTACCAGAGTCCAAAGCCTATTCTTGCACTTAAGTTAAAGAGGTTCTAGTTTTCCTTCAAAAGAAAAAGAAGTGGAGTTCAACAGCGTTCATCAATATACCAAATTAGATAGGAAATGTACATCACATAATATATACATTGGTTGAACTCAACATAGGAAAACATCACAACATGATTTGAATATTTGAAAACATCACATAATACAACCGTTTAGTTCCTATAACAACAATATTTCTGTAAACATATTGTATCCAAGACACAAAATATTCTCCTCCAGTCACATTAGCCCAATCTACGGGGTATTCTCTATTGCTTGTGCATCAAATCTATTCAAAAGAAAGAAAGAAAAAATTGAATTATGAGCATCTTCACTCAACGTCAGCAAATGAAATCGTTTTCACATTATATTAAGAATAAAAAAAAATATGCCAAAAAAAACACAAATAAACGTAACACATAAGTTCAAGAATAATATACACATCATTTTTTTGAACTCAACGATCTCTGGCACCTTTGAATCCATGACAATCCTTGTTGTATATTTTGTATTCGTTAACCCAATCTTACCTACTGAAAAAAAAAATCGAATAAAAAACAGAATACAGAAGTAAAAAATAAAAAATGTTTCTTTAAAAAACATACCCCTAAAACATTTTATCCTTCCCAGTTGAACTATTATGATGTTATGAGGAGTGTCGTTGTTTGCCAAAAAAGATTGCACCTCATCCACATAATGCTCCCACAGAATGCACTTCAGCTTGTGACCTCTATATATGAGTTACAACAAGTAAAACGTTATACACGAAATATATAATATATAAGCTAAAAGACGACAAGGGACATATCCGGATATGCAATATCCAGATATCACACTGACCATATCCGGATATACTATATCCGGATACCCAGATCCCATATCCGGATATCGATATCCGGATATCTGTTCGACAAATATCCGGATATCTCACGACAGAATGCAGTTTCTGCATTTTGTGAATATCCAGTTCAAAGGGTCCAACTTTAACCGATTATAGACACTAAAACATGCATTTCTAGGTGTGTTTAACCTTCCCCACCCTTAAGTTATCAACTTAGCTCATTACATGCATCAAGGTTCAATTTTTAAGCATATAAAATCAAGTTCAAAGGTGGTGATCATACCACAAGCCAAAAGCAGAGGTAGATGATGCTCTTGGAGCTCACACAACAGCTCCCAAGACTGCCTCCACACAGTGCACGAAAATGCACACCAAGATGAGTCTTTTCTTCACAAAGGTGGCTTCTTGGAGCTTCCACAACCAAGGAGAAGCTCACAACTCTCACTCAACACAACTCAGCCCTTCAACACCCCTCTAAAAGTGACCAAACTCATAATGCAAGGCTCTCCACACAAAAACCTCAGCCACACTCAACCATGGTGCAAAAAGGAAAGGAAGGTGAAGAAAGATGGTCACTTTGGAGGTTTGTCTATGGAGGAAGGGGTGAGAACACAAAGAAGGCACTCAGCAGCTGCACACACCCACGTAGAAAGCCAATATGGCCTAGGGTTTTGTGCAACTAATGCATATATAGGCAAATGGTCACTTAAGCGCAGTATTAGTCCTAATAGCAACGCAAAAGATCTTGATCCCAAACTTTGGAATCTAAACATAAACATTTTTCTAAGATTTTTCATATTTTTATTTTATTTTTTGGAACACCTTTCCAGTACGCGCTTTTCCATAGCCAGTATCAGTTCTGGCATCAGATCACATTATTTTGACTTGAAACTTGTTTTACAAGTCCTACATAATATTCTAGTAATGATCATGCACTCGTTATAATTTTCCGGGATACTTTTCCAGTACGGATTTAGACCGGGTAGCAGAACCGGTATCTGAACTTTTCTTCCGAAAAATGACTTTCAGGATTCTTACCCACTAATTATAATTATTAAGGCCTCATAATAATTATTAGGGTCAATTATGGAATTATTTCCTAATTATCATAATTAATTCATTAATTACCTTAATTAGCGATGCAGGTTCTTACATTCACCCCACCCTTTTAAGGATTTTGTCCTCAAAATCAGAAACATACCTGTCTCGAAAGTCGGGATACTGCCGAAGAAGCTCATCCTCTTGCTCCCACGTGCACTCCTCGGGACTACGCCCAGTCCACTACACCTTGACCATCGGAATAGTCTTGCTCCTAAGCTGCTTTTCGCCTTGATCGAGAATCTTGAGTGGTCCGACGGGAGTCTTTAGGTTCTCCCGAACCTCCACATCATCCGGTTGCACCACGTGCGAAGGATCTGCTATATACCTCCGAAGCTGAGACACGTGAAACACGTCGTGGATGTTGGCTAGGTTCGGAGGTAAGGCAAGTCGATAGGCAACAGGTCCTACCCTACCAAGGATCTGGTAGGGTCCAATAAACCGCGGGCTCAACTTCCTCACTCCGAGTGCCCGTCCAACACCGGTGACAGGTGAAAGTCTCACAAACACGTGCTCACCCTCACTAAACTCCAGTGGACGATGCTTGACATCGTAGTAGCTCTTCTGGCGATTCTGCGTCTGCTTCAACTTTTACCTGATTATCTGGATCTGCTGGGTAGTATCTTGGACAAAGTCCAAGCCAAAAAGCTCTTTGTCTCCAATCTTAGACCAGCAAGTAGGAGTCCGACATCTCCTACCATACAGCGCCTCGTAGGGTGCCATGCCCAGACTAGCATGAAAACTGTTGTTGTATGAAAATTCTACCAACGGAAGGTACCTATCCCATGCTGAACCCTGCTCCAACGTGCAAGCCCTCAACATGTCCTCCAATGTCTGGATGGTCCGCTCAGTCTGTCCGTCAGTCTGAGGGTGATAGGCGGTACTCAATCTCTGCTGTGTACCAAAAGCCTCCTGCAGCGCTCCCAAAACCGAGATGTGAACTTCGGGTCCCTATCACTGATGATACTCTCGGGCACCCCGTGAAGCCTCACAATCTCGCGGACATATAGCTTGGCCAACTGCTCTGCAGTGAATCTCACCTTCATTGGAAGAAAATGGGCAGACTTGGTCAATCTGTCCACAATGACCCAGATAGAGTCAAAACCAGCCTGAGTCTTCGGCAATCCCACCACGAAGTCCATGGAAATACTCTCCCACTTCCAATGGGGAATCTCAAGAGGTTGAAGCTTACCAGACGGTTTCTGGTGCTCAATCTTCACTTTTTGACATATAAGGCACTTGGACACGTAGACCGCTATGTCCTTCTTCATGCCTGGCCACCAAAAATTTCTTTTTAAGTCTTGGTAAATTCTTGTAGCACCAGTGTGGATAGTAAATTGGCCCTTATGAGCCTCTGCCATAACCTCCTCGGTCAATGGCCCTTGAGGGATTACAACCCTCTTCCGAAATAGCAGCAAACCATCCTCATTCCAAGACACATCATCCTTATTCTTCACATAATCTAGGCACTCTCTTTGTACTTGCGCCTCTTTAATCTTTTCCATCAGCTCATTAATCACATTTGTTGTTTCCAACTCAAGCAGTGTGCCCCCAAACAAAGAGTTCACTCTCAAGTCTCTGAGCTTTTCGATCACCTCATAGTCACTCATCATTAAGCTGGATAAGCTCACGGATTTCCGACTCAAAGCATCGGCTACCACATTGGCCTTTCCAAGATGATACCTCAACTCAAAGTCGTAGTCCTTCAAGAAGTCCATCCATCTCCGTTGTCTCATGTTCAACTCCTTCTGGTCAAACAGATATTTCAGACTCTTGTGGTCACTGAATACATCAAACTTCATGCCAAATAGGTAATGCCTCCAAATCTTGAAAGCAAAAACAATAGCTGCCAATTCCAAGTCGTGAGTCAGGTAGTTTTCCTCATGAGGTTTCAACTGTCTTGAAGCATAAGCAACCGTTTTTCCTTTCTGCATCAACACACAGCCTAGCCCCTTACCAGAGGCATCACAATAAAGCTCAAACTGTTTCGCAGGATCAGGAAGGACTAACACAGGAGCAGTAGTCGGTCTCTCCTTCAACTCTTGGAAACACTCCTCACACTCATGTGTCCACACAAATGGAGTTTCATTTCGGGTAAGGCGAGTCATCGGTAGCACCATCTTGGAGAATCCCTCTATGAACCTCCTGTAGTATCCTGCCAAACCTAAGAAGCTTCTCACTTCTGTAACCGTCTTGGGCCTCTCCCAATCCATCAGGACCTCAATCTTGTTAGGATCAACTGCAACTCCATCAGCGAAAATCACATGACCGAGAAATTTCACCGCCTTGAGCCAAAACTCACATTTTGACGGCTTAGCATATAGCTTTTTCTCTTTCAACACTTGCAAAACAATCTTCAAGTGCTCAGTATGCTCATCCTCTGTCTTGGAGTAAATCAAGATGTCGTCAATGAAGACGATCACTGTAACAGCCCGTGTTAACCCGGATTGTTAACACACTATCGTATTAAGCCACGCTTAATTAAAATGCGGAATAACTTTTTCTTTAATTCAATTATAACGTCATTAACTTAACCAACTTGTTTACTTAATCATTTTCATAAAAATACTGCCTGTATGTAAGTTGCAAGACAACTAACTGAATACCTCGTACATAAATATAATGTGTGTATCTAGAACCGCAGAACTACAACATGCAGCCTGGGTCAAAATCCTGATACATTAATTACAACAGCGAATTTAAAAGACATAATCACACCATGTGGCATGGACAAACCCCATGCTCACCAAATAAGGCAACAATGCCCACAAATAGTCTCAACATAAACTTAACATAAATAAAGCAGTAAACATAACAACAGTCAATCCAGCAGAACAGCATATCATTATCAACTCAGCTCTGGCCTTCTGCCACCTGAGCCCTCAACATTACCTGATCCTGAAATAAGCATTCCCCAAACGTGGGGTGAGATCTCTAACAAGAAATCTCAGTAAGACAAGGGGTCCTCAAGGAGTCTCCACCCCAAGCTCACTTACACGTGTAATATAAGTTCTAAAAACAGTATTACGATATAAGTTCCAAAATCATGCGATGCAGCAATTAATCATGTCATGTGTGCTTTCAAATCTACTGGCCAGAGAAATGTAGGAATACGTCTATGCCTACATGAGTACATGGATACTACCTGCACCTCACCCACATGCTTCTCCATCTTGTATGTACTACATACTCAGGATTGCCGTCTAGGTGGACAACACATGCATATCATATAAGCTCATTACATATAAACAGCTCAACAGCATTTCCAAAATAATCAAAGCATGTAACACAGCATGCATAAACCCATCCCCATGGGACATGGTGGAACATCAAAATGGCTAAACCGAGGACACGAAAGCTTACCTTGCAAGCTAGCTATCCAAGCCAAGAGTCCAACCACTCACTAGTCCACAAACAGCAGTATCACAATCTGATATGGACCATTAACAAGTCAATATAAATGCATCACAAGCATACAACTTAAAGACTACGCCTTTCCTTTACGTTTTACGTCTTAAGGCTTCCAACAAAGCCATAAGCCCCTAATCATGTGATTCTGACTTAATCCATTTATTACAGAAGTTCAACTTCCTTAAACTAGGGTCCACACACACCCATTAGCTTACTGTTCATACAGTAAAGCTACTGTCTGCGCAGAACCCAGGATATCCGGATATCAGAAGGGGCATATCCGGATATGCCATATCCGGATATCACACTGGACATATCCGGATATGTCATATCCGGATACCCAGATCCCATATCCGGATATCAATATCCGGATACCATATCCGATACTGATATCCGGATATCTGTTCGACAAATATCCGGATATCTCACGACAGAATGCAGTTTCTGCATTTCGTGAATATCCATCTCAAAGATCCAACTTTTAACACATGTACACGTTAAAGCATGCATCTTTAGTTCATTTTAGGTTCATATGCCTTATACCCTCTTGTTTACTCATTAAACATGGCCAAGACATCAACTTTAAGCATCATAAACTCATGATCATGGTGAGGTAACTTACCAAAGTTCAAAACAGAGGCAAGGTGTGCTCTTGGAGCTCTCCCAAGGTTCCTCAAACTCAGCCTAAGTAGGAGCACGAAAATGGCACTTCAAGATGGGTTCTTGCACCACAAGAAGGCACTTTGAAGCTCACAATGACTACCACAAGGTAGCCATCACTAAAGCTCCAAACTCATGCTCACTAACTACACACACAGCTTTCTCAACTCAGAATGATGGCCACAATGCAGCCCCAAGGTTAACTCTCACCCTCCCCAAGTGTTTGAGTGTGAAAGAAGAAGAAAAGATGAAAACTTGGTGGCAACCAAGCAAGGAAGAGGGTGGCTGCATGCAAGACACAAGCTGCAGCCCACACTCACGTGAGAAGAATTTAGACCTAGGGTTTTGTGCCCTTAATGGGTCTATATATAGGCAAAGCCACTAATCGCGCAGTATTAGCCTTAATCACAAAGTAAAAGATCTTGATCTCAAACTTCGGATTCTAGACCTACGCATTTTTCTAAGATTTTTCATATTTTTATTTTATTTTTCGGAGCACCTTTCCGGTACGCGCTTTTCCATAGCCAGTATCAGTTCTGGCATCAGATTACGTCATTTTGACTTGAAACTTGTTTTACAAGTCCTACATAATATTCTAGTAATTATCATGCATTCGTTATAATTTTCCGAGATACTTTTCCGATACGCATTTATATCGAGTAGCAGAACCGGTATCTGCGCTTTTCTTCCGAAAAGCGACTTTCAGCATTTTTACTCACTCAATATAATTATCTAAGCCCATTAATAATTATTAGGGTCAATTATGGAATTATTTCCTAATTATCATAATTAATTTACTAATTACCTTAATTAGCGGTGCGGGTTCTTACATTCACCCCACCTTTTTAAGGATTTTGTCCTCAAAATCAGAAACATACCTGTCTCGAAAGTCGGGATACTGTCGGAGAAGCTCATCCTCTCGCTCCCACGTGCACTCCTCGGGACTACGCCCAGTCCACTGCACCTTGACCATCGGAATGATCTTGCTTCGAAGCTGTTTCTCGCCCCGGTCGAGAATCTTGAGTGGTCCGACGGGAATCTTTAGGTTCTCCCGAACCTCCACGTCATCCGGCTGCACCACGTGCGAAGGATCTGCTATGTACTTTCGAAGTTGAGACACGTGAAACACGTCGTGGATGTTGGCTAGGTTCGGAGGTAAGGCGAGTCGATAGGCAACTGGTCCTACTCTACCAAGGATCTGGTAGGGCCCAATGAATCGCGGGCTCAACTTCCTCACGCCGAGTGCCCGTCCAACACCGGTGACAGGTGAAAGTTTCACAAACACGTGCTCATCCTCACTGAACTCCAGTGGTCGATGCTTGACATCGTAGTAGCTCTTCTGACGATTCTGCGCCTGCTTCAACTTTTCCCTGATCATCTGGATCTGAAGGGTAGTATCTTGGACAAAGTCCAAGCCGAAAAGCTCTTTATCTCCAACCTCAGACCAGCAGGTAGGAGTCCGACACCTCCTACCATACAGCGCCTCGTAGGGTGCCATGCCCAGACTAGCATGAAAACTCTTGTTGTATGAAAATTCAACCAACGGAAGGTACCTATCCCATGCAGAACCCTGCTCCAACGTGCAAGCTCTCAACATGTCCTCCAATGTCTGGATGGTCCGCTCAGTCTGTCCGTCAGTCTGAGGGTGATAGGCGGTACTCAATCTCAACTGCGTACCAAAAGCCTCCTGCAGCGCCTCCCAGAACCGAGATGTGAACTTCGGGTCCCTATCACTGATGATACTCTCGGGAACCCCGTGAAGCCTCACAATCTCGCGGACATAAAGCTTGGCCAACTGCTCTGTAGTGAAGCTCACCTTCACTGGAAGAAAATGGGCAGACTTGGTCAATCTGTCCACAATGACCCAGATAGAGTCACAACCAGCCTGAGTTCTAGGCAAACCCACAACGAAGTCCATGGAAATGCTTTCCCACTTCCACTGTGGAATCTCAAGAGGTTGAAGTTTACCAGACGGTTTCTGGTGCTCGATCTTCACCATCTGACAAATAAGGCACTTGGACACGTAGACCGCTATGTCCTTCTTCATGCCCGGCCACCAAAAATTCCTTTTTAGGTCCTGGTACATTTTTGTGGCACCAGGGTGGATAGTAAACCGGCCCTTATGAGCCTCTGCCATAACCTCTTCGGTCAAAGGCCCTCGAGGAATGACAATCCTCTTCTGGAACAGCAGCAAACCATCAACGTTCCAAGACACACCGTCCTGGTTTTTCACATAATCAAGGCACTCTCTCTGCACTTGCGCCTCTTTAATCTTCTCCATCAGCTCATTAATCACTTCTGCTGTTTCCATCTCAAGCAGTGCACCCCCAAACAAGGAGTTCACTCTCAAGTCTCTGAACTTCTCGATCACCTCGTAGTCGTTCATCATTAAACTGGATAAGCTCACGGATTTCCGACTCAAAGCATCGGCTACCACATTGGCCTTGCCAGGATGATACCTCAACTCAAAGTCGTAGTCCTTCAAGAACTCCATCCATCTTCGTTGTCTCATGTTCAACTCCTTCTGGTCAAACAGATACTTCAGGCTCTTGTGATCGCTGAATACCGCAAACTTCATGCCAAACAGGTAATGCCTCCAAATCTTGAAAGCAAAAACAATGGCTGCCAACTCCAAGTCATGAGTCGGGTAGTTCTCCTCATGAGGTTTCAACTGTCTTGAAGCATAGGCAACAGCTTTTCCTTTCTGCATCAACACACAGCCAAGTCCTTTACCAGAGGCGTCGCAGTATAACTCGAATTGCTCCGCAGGATCAGGAAGGACTAACACAGGAGCAGTAGTCAGTCTCTCCTTCAACTCCTGGAAACACTCCTCACACTCATGTGTCCACACGAATGGAGTCTCCTTTCGGGTAAGGCGAGTCATCGGTAGCACCATCTTGGAGAATCCTTCTATGAACCTCCGATAGTAGCCGGCCAAACCCAGGAAGCTTCTCACTTCTGTAACCGTCTTGGGCCTCTCCCAGTCCATCACGGCCTCAATCTTGTTAGGATCAACTGCAACTCCATTAGCTGAAATTACATGACCCAGAAATTTCACCGCCTTGAGCCAAAACTCACATTTTGACGGCTTAGCATATAGATTTTTCTCTTTTAGCACTTGCAAAACTATCTTCAAGTGCTCAGTATGCTCCTCCTCCGTCTTGGAGTAGATCAAGATGTCGTCAATGAAGACGATCACAAACTGATCCAGGTACGGCTGGAAGATCCTGTTCATGTAGTCCATGAACACTGCGGGTGCATTGGTGAGTCCAAACGGGATCACCAAGTACTCGTAGTGCCCGTACCTCGAGCGAAACGCTGTCTTTGGGACATCCTCCGGCTTCACCCGTATCTGATGGTAACCGGACCGGAGGTCAATCTTGGAATACACACAAGCACCCCTGAGCTGATCCAGCAAATCGTCTATGCGTGGAAGAGGGTACTTGTTCTTGATTGTCACCTTGTTCAACTGTCTGTAGTCGGTGCACAACCGCATGGTCCCATCTTTCTTTTTTACAAAAATGACCGGTGCTCCCCAAGGAGACACACTCGGCCGAATAAAGTCTTTCGCTGAAAGCTCCTCAATGTGCTTCTTCAGCTCCGCCAACTCTGGTGGCGACATCCGGTATGGAGCCAATGAGATAGGCCCCACACCAGGCAATAAATCAATGGAGAACTCTATCTCCCTCTGCGGTGGAAACTCAGGAATCTCCTCAGGAAACACCTCGAGGAATTCCCTCACCACAGGAATGCCAGTGAGATCCTCCTGTGTCCCACTCACCAAACCTCCCAACATGACATAGCCAAATGCCCCTGCTCTCAAGGCCCTCCTCGCCTGCAGGACTGAAATGAACGGTGAGGAACTGGCTGTGGACACACCCGGAGACATCACCACTTTCTTGGCACAGCAATCAATCATTGCACATTTTCTGGACAACCAATCCATGCCCAAAATAATCTGAAGGTTGGCCATCGGTAATCCTATCAGATCTACCGAGAAATCACAGCCATCCCACTGAAACGCTACATCGCGATGAACAGTGGAGGTCAAACATTTTTCTCCGGTGGCGGTGGTCACCCGCATCGGTGGAGAAAGCACATCACTGGGCAACTCAAGCCCCACAGCAATAGGGGTAGCAACAAAAGAGTGCGTTGCCCCAGAATCAAACAAAACATCAATAGTTGATCCACCAATGGTAACAGTACCTCTGACCAGGTTCGGAGCTCTGTCCGACTGCTGACGATCAAGTGTGTAGACTCGTCCGGTAGTAGGTGGCACGGCTGGTGCCCCATTAGGAACCATCTGCAATGGCACAGCCTGCACTGCAGCAACTCTCGCCGACGGGCAATCTCTGGAGTAGTGGCCCTCCTTGCCACACTTGAAGCATATCAACTGTCCGGTAGAGCACGGCCCAAAATGTGACTTCCCGCATCCCGAACATCTGGGAGCAGGAGGTCTAGCGGCGTTCCCCGGAGCAGCAGTCTTTCTGAACTGATTCGGCGCTTGCTTAGCCGCCAACGGTTTGCCCTTGCCCTTGTTGGCGAAATTCTTGTTCTTCCAGGGAGTGGAACCACCAGCGCTCTGCGGCACCTCAACCTTGGCCCTCTTGGCCTGACTCGCACGGCAGTAGTCCTCGATGTCGCGGCACTGCTGCACCAACGCTCCGAAGTCTCTCGAAGCAGAACCAGCGAGATGTCCAGCAATATCCTCATTAAGTCCCCTCCGGAACTTGGCCGCCAAGAATGTAGGAGTAGGCCTCGCCATGCGGAAATGAGAGAACTTGACCATCTCATTAAACTTGGTCAGGTACTCGTCGACAGACAACGAGCCCTGCACCAACCGGTCAAACTCCCCGTGCTTCCTCTCCTGTGAGTCATATGGAAAGTATTGACCCAAGAAGCTCTCCTCGAAGAATGGCCACGTCATCACATGGCCCTGCATCTCGTAGACCTGAGAAAGGTTGGTCCACCACTCATGGGCCTCGCCCTCCAGCATGTACGTGGCGAACAACAGCTTCTGCGGATCGGTGCACTGCATGATCCGGAAAATCTTGTCCAGCGCCTGTAGCCATCTGGCAGCAGCAATGGGATCATACGATCCGTCGAAGGTAGGTGGCTTATGCTTTCGGAAAGCATTCAGCCGGCGATCGATCTGGTCACGATCCTCAGCAAGTACGGGGATAGTCTACATAGCCCCCGTCAAGTGACTACCCTCACCCATCTGGCTCTGGGTGTCCTCCTGTTGACTAGGCGGAGGTGGAGGCGGTGGCGGTGGTGGAGGTGGTGGAGGACCCTGGCCCGCAGCAGGACCAGCCCTCAACTCCTCCAACATGACCCTCATCATCGTCATGTTGGCCATCCGGTTCTCCTCCAGAACCTCTGCCGTGGTTTGCCGGTTCGCATCTCGTATAGCGTCCAGCATCGCCCGGTTCGCCAGCCTCGTGGCTTCCTGGTCGGCTAGTCGGGCCGCCTGCATCTCAGCTAATGCAGCCAGGACAGGATCCGTCTGATCCTCACTCGTACTAGTGTTCCTCCTTGGTGGCACCATGACTCTGCACAAGTTACACAAAGAATGAGTTGATCAGGCCCACGCCATGTGGTCACATATGCATTATCGTAACGCACACCAGTCAGAGAGAACACAAAGTAGACACGCAACGACACATCCTAAGTTATTGCAATACATACAGGCTTTTCCCTAGAAAGTGCTCTGATACCATAAAATGTAACAGCCCGTGTTAACCCGGATTGTTAACACACTATCGTATTAAGCCACGCTTAATTAAAATGCGGAATAACTTTTTCTTTAATTCAATTATGACGTCATTAACTTAACCAACTTGTTTACTTAATCATTTTCATAAAAATACTGCCTGTATCTAGAACCTCGTACATAAATATAATGTGTGTATCTAGAACCGCAGAACTACAACATGCAGCCTGGGTCAAAATCCTGATACATTAATTACAACAGCGAATTTAAAAGACATAATCACACCATGTGGCATGGACAAACCCCATGCTCACCAAATAAGGCAACAATGCCCACAAATAGTCTCAACATAAACTTAACATAAATAAAGCAGTAAACATAACAACAGTCAATCCAGCAGAACAACATATCATTATCAACTCAGCTCTGGCCTTCTGCCACCTGAGCCCTCACCATTACCTGATCCTGAAATAAGCATTCCCCAAACGTGGGGTGAGATCTCTAACAAGAAATCTCAGTAAGACAAGGGGTCCTCAAGGAGTCTCCACCCCAAGCTCACTTACACGTGTAATATAAGTTCTAAAAACAGTATTACGATATAAGTTCCAAAATCATGCGATGCAGCAATTAATCATGTCATGTGTGCTTTCAAATCTACTGGCCAGAGAAATGTAGGAATACGTCTATGCCTACATGAGTACATGGATACTACCTGCACCTCACCCACATGCTTCTCCATCTTGTATGTACTACATACTCAGGATTGCCGTCTAGGTGGACAACACATGCATATCATATAAGCTCATTACATATAAACAGCTCAACAGCATTTCCAAAATAATCAAAGCATGTAACACAGCATGCATAAACCCATCCCCATGGGACATGGTGGAACATCAAAATGGCTAAACCGAGGACACGAAAGCTTACCTTGCAAGCTAGCTATCCAAGCCAAGAGTCCAACCAGTCACTAGTCCACAAACAGCAGTGTCACAATCTGATATGGACCATTAACAAGTCAATATAAATGCATCACAAGCATACAACTTAAAGACTACGCCTTTCCTTTACGTTTTACGTCTTAAGGCTTCCAACAAAGCCATAAGCCCCTAATCATGTGATTCTGACTTAATCCATTTATTACAGAAGTTCAACTTCCTTAAACTAGGGTCCACACACACCCATTAGCTTACTGTTCATACAGTAAAGCTACTGTCTGCGCAGAACCCAGGATATCCGGATATCAGAAGGGGCATATCCGGATATGCCATATCCGGATATCACACTGGACATATCCGGATATGTCATATCCGGATACCCAGATCCCATATCCGGATATCAATATCCGGATACCATATCCGGATACTGATATCCGGATATCTGTTCGACAAATATCCGGATATCTCACGACAGAATGCAGTTTCTGCATTTCGTGAATATCCATCTCAAAGATCCAACTTTTAACACATGTACACGTTAAAGCATGCATCTTTAGTTCATTTTAGGTTCATATGCCTTATACCCTCTTGTTTACTCATTAAACATGGCCAAGACATCAACTTTAAGCATCATAAACTCATGATCTTGGTGAGGTAACATACCAAAGTTCAAAACAGAGGCAAGGTGTGCTCTTGGAGCTCTCCCAAGGTTCCTCAAACTCAGCCTAAGTAGGAGCACGAAAATGGCACTTCAAGATGGGTTCTTGCACCACAAGAAGGCACTTTGAAGCTCACAATGACTACCACAAGGTAGCCATCACTAAAGCTCCAAACTCATGCTCACTAACTACACACACATAGCTTTCTCAACTCAGAATGATGGCCACAATGCAGCCCCAAGGTTAACTCTCACCCTCCCCAAGTGTTTGAGTGTGAAAGAAGAAGAAAAGATGAAAACTTGGTGGCAACCAAGCAAGGAAGAGGGTGGCTGCATGCAAGACACAAGCTGCAGCCCACACTCACGTGAGAAGAATTTAGACCTAGGGTTTTGTGCCCTTAATGGGTCTATATATAGGCAAAGCCACTAATCGCGCAGTATTAGCCTTAATCGCAAAGTAAAAGATCTTGATCTCAAACTTCGGATTCTAGACCTACGCATTTTTCTAAGATTTGTCATATTTTTATTTTATTTTTCGGAGCACCTTTCCGGAACGCGCTTTGGCATAGCCAGTATCAGTTCTGGTATCAGATTACGTCATTTTGACTTGAAACTTGTTTTACAAGTCCTACATAATATTCTAGTAATTATCATGCATTCGTTATAATTTTCCGGGATACTTTTCCGGTACGCATTTATACCGAGTAGCAGAACCGGTATCTGCGCTTTTCTTCCGAAAAGCGACTTTCAGCATTTTTACTCACTCAATATAATTATCTAAGCCCATTAATAATTATTAGGGTCAATTATGGAATTATTTCCTAATTATCATAATTAATTTACTAATTACCTTAATTAGCGGTACGGGTTCTTACAATCACAAACTGATCCAGGTACGGCTAGAAGATCATGTTCATGTAGTCCATGAACACAACGGGTGCATTGGTGAGTCCAAACGGGATCACCATGTACTCATAATGCCCGTACCTTAAGCGAAACATTGTCTTTGGGACATCCTCCGGCCTTACCCGTATCTGATGGTATCCGAACCGGAGATCAATCTTGGAATATACGCAAGCACCCCTGAGCTGATCCAGCAAATCATCAATGCGTGTAAGGGGATACTTGTTCTTGATTGTCACCTTGTTCAACTGTCTGTAGTCGGTGCACAATCGCAAAGTCCCATCTTTCTTTTTCACAAAAATGACCGGTGCTCCCCAAGGAGACACACTCAGCCTAATGAAATCTTTCGCTGAAAGCTCCTCAATATGCTTCTTCAGCTCTGCCAACTCCGGTGGCGACATCCGGTATGGAGCCAACGAAATAGGCCCCACACCAGGCAATAAATCAATGGAGAACTCTATTTCCCTCTGCGGTGGAAACTCAGGAATCTCCTCGGGAAATAACTCGAGGAATTCCCTCACCACAGGAATGCCAGTTAGATCCTCCTGTGTCCCACTCACCAAACCTCCCAACATGACATAGTCAAATTCCCCTGCTCTCAAGGCCCTCCTCGCCTGCAGGACTGAAATGAACGGTGAGGAACTGGCTGTGGACCCACCCGGAGACATCACCACTCTCTTGGCACAACAATCAATCAATGCACAGTTTCTGGACAGCCAATTCATGCCCAGAATAATCTCCAAGTTGGCCATCAGCAATCCTATCAGATCTACTGAGAAGTCATGGCCATCCCACTGGAACGCTACATCGCGATGGACAGTGGATGTCAAACACTTTTCTCCGGTGGCGGTTGTAAGAACCCGCATCGCTAATTAAGGTAATTAGTAAATTAATTATGATAATTAGGAAATAATTCCATAATTGACCCTAATAATTATTAATGGGCTTAGATAATTATACTGAGTGAGTAAAAATGCTGAAAGTCGCTTTTCGGAAGAAAAGCGCAGATACCGGTTCTGCTACTCGGTATAAATGCGTACCGGAAAAGTATCCCGGAAAATTATAATGAATGCATGATAATTACTAGAATATTATGTAGGACTTGTAAAACAAGTTTCAAGTCAAAATGACGTAATCTGATGCCAGAACTGATACTGGCTATGGAAAAGCGCGTACCGGAAAGGTGCTCCGAAAAATAAAATAAAAATATGAGAAATCTTAGAAAAATGTCTAGGTCTAGGATCCGAAGTTTGGGATCAAGATCTTTTACTTTGCTATTAAGGCTAATACTGCGCGATTAGTGGCTTGTGCCTATAAATAGACACATTAGCACACAACCCTAGGCAGACCATATTTTTTTGAACGTGAGTTGGTGGCTGAAGGGGGGTGGTTCTGTTTCATTCCTTTCCTTCAACCCTTGAGGAGCAAGTCTTCACCTTTGCCTTGGTTTCTCCTCCTTCTTCCTTCCTATACACTTGTGAGCATCCTTGTGGGAGTGAGAGGAGTGTTCTTGGGCAGTGTCAACTGCTGTGTGTGTGAGGTTTGAGGGCTGAGTTGGTGACTTGAGTGGCTTGAACCTTTGGCTTGGCATTGGTGGTGCCAAGGAGCCACCTTGTGGTGCAAGAACCCACCTTTGTGTTGTCATTTTCGTGCTCCTTCTTAGGCTGAGTTTGAAGTGTCTTGGGAGAGCTCCAAGAGCACACCTTGCTCTGTTTTGAGCTTTGGTAAGTTCCCTCACCTTTGATCTTAAGTTTTGATGCTTAAAGTTGATGTCTTGGCCATGTTTAATGAGTAAACAAGAGGGTATAATGTATATGAACCTAAAATGGATTAAAGATGCATGCTTTAACGTGTACATGTGTTAAAAGTTGGATCTTTGGGATGGATATTCACGAAATGCAGAAACTGCATTCTGTCGTGAGATATCCGGATATTTGTCGAACAGATATCCGGATATCAGTATCCGGATATGGTATCCGGATATTGATATCCGGATATGGGACCTGGGTATCCGGATATGGAATATCCGGATATGTCCAGTGTGATATCCGGATATGGCATATCCGGATATGTCCCTTCTGATATCCGGATATCCTGGGTTTGCGCAGACAGTAGCTGTGCTGTGTGAACAGTAAGCTATTGGGGGTTTGTGGACCCTAGTTTAAGGAAGTTGAACTTCTGTAATTAATGAACTAAGTCAGAATCACATGATTAAGGGCTTATGGCTTTGTTGGAAGCCTTAAGACGTAAAACGTAAAGGAAAGGCGTAGTCTTTAAGTTGTATTCTTGTGATGCATTAATATTGATGTAATGTTGGTCCATATCAGATTGTGATACTGCTGTTTGTGGACTTGTGAGTGGTTGGACTCTTGGCTTGGATAGCTAGCTTGCAAGGTAAGCCTTCGTGTCCTCGGTTTAGCCATTTTTGTTGTTCCACCATGTCCCATGGGGATGGGTTTATGCATGCTGTGTTACATGCTTTATTGTTTTGGAAATGCTGTTGAGCTATTTATATGTAATGAGCTTTTATGAGATGCATGTGGTGTCCACCTAGACGGTAATCCTGAGTATGTAGTACATACAAGATGGAGAAGCTGTGGGTGAGGTGCAGGTAGTATCCATGTACTCATGTAGGCATAGACGTATTCCTACATTTCTCTGGCCAGTAGATTTGATAAACACACATGGCATGATTAATTGCTGCATCGCATGATTTTGGAACTTATATTGTAAATACTGTTTTTAGAACTTATATTACACATGTAAGTGAGCTTGGGGTGGAGACTCCTTGAGGACCCCTTGTCTTACTGAGATTTCTTGTTAGAGATCTCACCCCACGTTTGGGGACGCTTATTTCAGGATCAGGTAATGTTGAGGGCTCAGGTGGCAGGAGGCCCGAGCTGAGTTGATAGTATGATATGTTGTTCTGCTGGATTGACTGCTGTTATGTTATGTTTTCCGCTTTATTGATGTTATCATGTTGAGACTGTTTGTGGGCATTGTTGCCTTATTTGGTGAGCATGGGGTTTGTCCATGCCACATGGTTTGACTATGTTCCTTTAATTCGTTGTTGTAATTAAAGTATCAGGATTTTGACCCAGGCTGCATGTTGTAGTCCTGTGGTTTTAGATACTCACATTATATTTATGTACGAGGTATTCAGTTAGTTGTCTTGCAATTTACATACAGGCAGTATTTTATGAAAATGATTAAGTAATCAAGTTGGCTAAGGTTAATGATGTCATAATTGAATTAAAGAAAAAGTTATTCCGCATTTTAATTAAGCGAGGCTTAATACGATAGTATGTTAACAATCCGGGTTAACACGGGCTGTTACATTTTATGGTATCAAAGCACTTTCTAGGGAAAAGCCTGTATGTATTGCAAAAACTTAGGATGTGTCGTTGCGTGTCTACTTTGTGTTCTCTCTAATTGGTGTGTGTTATGATAATGCATATGTGACCACATGGCGTGGGCCTGATCAACTCATTCTTGGTGTAACTTGTGCAGAGTCATGGTGCCACCAAGGAGGAACACGAGTACGAGCGAGGATCAATCGGATCCTGTCCTGGCTGCATTAGCTGAGATGCAGGCGGCCCGACTAGCTGACCAGGAAGCCACGAGGCTGGCAAACCGGGCGATGCTGGACGCTATTCGAGATGCGAACCGGCAAACCACGGCAGAGGTTCTGGAGGAGAACCGGATGGCCAACATGACTATGATGAGGGTCATGTTGGAGGAGTTGAGGGCTGGTCCTGCTGCTGGCCAGGGTCCTCCACCACCTCCACCGCCGCCACCGCCTCCACCTCCGCCTAGTCAACAGGAGGACACCCAGAGCCAGATGGGTGAGGGTAGTCACTTGACGGGGGCTATGCAGACTATCCCCGTACTTGCTGAGGATCGTGACGAGATCGATCGCCGGCTGAATGCTTTCCGCAAGCATAAGCCACCTTCATTCGACGGATTGTATGATCCCATTGCTGCTGCTAGATGGCTTCAGGCGCTAGACAAGATTTTCCGGATCATGCAATGCACCGATCCGCAGAAGCTGTTGTTCGCCACTTATATGCTGGAGGGCGAGGCCCATGAGTGGTGGACCAATCTTTCTCAGGTCTACGAGATGCAAGGCCATGTGATGACGTGGCCATTCTTCGAGGAGAGCTTTTTGGGTCAGTACTTCCCTTATGACTCACAGGAGAGGAAGCAGGGGGAGTTTGACCGGTTGGTTCAGGGCTCGTTGTCTGTTGACGAGTACCTGGCCAAGTTTAATGAGCTGGTGAAGTTTTCACACTTCAGGATGGCGAGGCCTACTCCTACATTCTTGGCTGCTAAGTTCCGCAGGGGACTTAGTGAGGATATTGCTGGTTACTTAGCTGGGTCTGCTTCCAAAGATTTTGGGACACTGGTCCAGCAGTGTCGTGATATTGAGGACTTCTACAGCACGAGTAAGGCCAAGAAGGCCAAGATGGAGGTGCCACAGGGTACCGGTGGTTCCACTCCCTGGAAGAATAAAAATTTTGCGAACAAGGGCAAGGGCAAGCAGATGGCGGCTAAGCAAGCGCCAAATCAGTTTAGAAAGACTGCTACTCAGGGGAACGCCGCTAGACCTCCTGCTCCCAGATGTTCGGGATGCGGGAAGTCACATTTTGGGCCGTGTTCTACCGGGCAGCTGATATGCTTCCAGTGTGGCAAGGAGGGCCACTATTCCAGAGATTGCCCGACGGCGAGAGTTGCTGCAGTGCAGGCTGTGCCATTGCAGATGGTTCCTACTGGGGCACCAGCCGTGCCACCTACTACAGGGCGAGTGTACACACTTGATCGTCAGCAGTCGGACAGAGCTCCGAACCTGGTCAGAGGTACTGTTACCATTGGTGGTTTAGCTGTTGATGTGTTATTTGATTCCGGGGCAACGCACTCTTTTGTTGCTACCCCTATTGCTGTGGGGCTTGAGTTGCCCAGTGATGTGCTTTCTCCACCGATGCGGGTGACCACCGCCACCGGAGAAAAATGTTTGACCTCCACTGTTCATCGCGATGTAGCGTTTCAGTGGGATGGCCGTGACTTTTCGGTAGATCTGATAGGATTGCCGATGGCCAACCTTGAGATTATTCTGGGCATGGATTGGTTGTCCAGAAACTGTGCATTGATTGACTGTTGTGCCAAGAAAGTGGTGATGTCTCCGGGTGGGTCCACAGCCATTTCCTCACCGTTCATTTCAGTCCTGCAGGCGAGGAGGGCCTTGAGAGCAGGGGCATTTGGCTATGTCATGTTGGGAGGTTTGGTGAGTGGGACACAGGAGGATCTCACTGGCATTCTTGTGGTGAGGGAATTCCTCGAGGTGTTTCCTGAGGAGATTCCTGAGTTTCCACCGCAGAGGGAGATAGAGTTCTCCATTGACTTATTGCCTGGTGTGGGGCCTATCTCATTGGCTCCATACCGGATGTCGCCACCAGAGTTGGCGGAGCTGAAGAAGCATATTGAGGAGCTTTCAGCGAAAGATTTTATTCGGCCGAGTGTGTCTCCCTGGGGAGCACCGGTCATATTTGTGAAAAAGAAAGATGGGACCATGTGGTTGTGCACCGATTACAGACAATTGAACAAGGTGACAATCAAGAACAAGTACCCTCTTCCACGCATTGATGATTTGCTGGATCAGCTCAGGGGTGCTTGCGTGTATTCAAAGATCGATCTCCGGTCCGGTTACCATCAGATACGGGTAAAGCCGGAGGATGTCCCAAAGACAGCGTTTCGCTCGAGGTACGGGCACTACGATTACTTGGTGATCCCGTTTGGACTCACCAATGCACCCGCAGTGTTCATGGACTACATGAACAGGATCTTCCAGCCGTACCTGGATCAGTTTGTGATCGTCTTCATTGACGACATCTTGATTTACTCCAAGACGGAGGAGGAGCATACCGAGCACTTGAAGATTGTGTTGCAAGTGCTAAAAGAGAAAAAGCTCTATGCAAAGCCGTCAAAATGTGAGTTTTGGCTCAAGGCGGTGAAATTTCTGGGTCATGTAATTTCTGCTAATGGAGTTGCAGTTGATCCTAACAAGATTGAGGCCGTGATGGACTGGGAGAGGCCTAAGACGGTTACAGAAGTGAGAAGCTTCTTGGGTTTGGCAGGCTACTATAGGAGGTTCATAGAAGGATTCTCCAAGATGGTGCTACCGATGACTCGCCTTACCCGAAAGGAGACTCCATTCGTGTGGACACATGAGTGTGAGGAGTGTTTCCAGGAGTTGAAGGAGAGACTGACTACTGCTCCAGTGTTAGTTCTTCCTGATCCTGCGAAACAATTTGAGTTATACTGCGATGCTTCTGGAAAGGGGCTAGGCTGTGTGCTGATGCAGAAAGGGAGAGCGGTTGCTTACGCTTCAAGACAGTTGAAACCTCATGAGGAGAACTACCCGACTCACGACTTGGAGTTGGCAGCCATTGTTTTTGCTTTCAAGATTTGGAGGCATTACCTGTTTGGCATGAAGTTTGCTGTATTCAGTGACCATAAGAGCCTGAAGTATCTGTTTGACCAGAAGGAGTTGAACATGAGACAGCGAAGATGGATGGAGTTCTTGAAGGACTACGACTTTGAGTTGAGGTACCATCCTGGCAAGGCCAATGTGGTAGCCGATGCTTTGAGTCGAAAATCCGTGAGCTTATCCAGCTTGATGATGAACGACTACGAGGTAATTGAAAAGTTCAGAGACTTGAGAGTGAACTCCTTGTTTGGGGGTGCACTGCTTGAGATGGAAACAGCAGAAGTGATTAATGAGCTGATGGAAAAGATTAAAGAGGCGCAAGTGCAAAGAGAGTGCCTTGATTATGTGAAAAACCAGGACGGTGTGTCTTGGAACGAGGACGGATTGCTGCTGTTCCAGAAGAGGATTGTTATTCCTCGAGGGCCATTGACCGAAGAGGTTATGGCAGAGGCTCATAAGGGCCGGTTCACTATCCACCCTGGTGCTACGAAAATGTATCAGGACTTAAAAAGGAATTTTTGGTGGCCGGGCATGAAGAAGGACATAGCGGTCTACGTGTCCAAGTGTTTGATATGTCAGAAAGTGAAGATCGAGCACCAGAAACCGTCTGGTAAACTTCAACCTCTTGAGATTCCACAGTGGAAGTGGGAGAGTATTTCCATGGACTTCGTGGTGGGATTGCCTAAAACTCAGGCTGGTTGTGACTCTATTTGGGTCATAGTGGAAAGATTGACCAAGTCTGCCCATTTTCTTCCAGTGAAGGTGAGCTTCACTACAGAGCAGTTGGTGTAACAGCCCGTGTTAACCCGGATTGTTAACACACTATCGTATTAAGCCACGCTTAATTAAAATGCGGAATAACTTTTTCTTTAATTCAATTATGACGTCATTAACTTAACCAACTTGATTACTTAATCATTTTCATAAAAATACTGCCTGTATGTAAATTGCAAGACAAATAACGGAATACCTCGTACATAAATATAACGTGTGTATCTAGAACCACAGGACTAAAACATGCAGCCTGGGTCAAAATCCTGATACATTAATTACAACAGCGAATTTTAAAGACATAATCACACCATGTGGCATGGACAAACCCCATGCTCACCAAATAAGGCAACAATGCCCACAAACAGTCTCAACATAAATAGCATAATATAAAACAGGAACATAACATAACAGCAGTCAATCCAGCAGAACAGCATATCAATAACAACTCAGCTCTGGCCTCCTGCCACCTGAGCCCTCAACATTACCTGATCCTGAAATAAGCCTCCCCAAACGTGGGGTGAGATCTCTAACAAGAAATCTCAGTAAGACAAGGGGTCCTCAAGGAGTCTCCACCCCAAGCTCACTTACATGTGTAATATAAGTTCTAAAAACAGTATTACAGTATAAGTTCTAAAATCATGCGATGCAGCAATTAATCATGTCATGTGTGCTTTCAAATCTACTGGCCAGAGAAATGTAGGAATACGTCTATGCCTACATGAGTACATGGATACTACCTGCACCTCACCCACATGCTTCTCCATCTTGTATGTACTACATACTCAGGATTGCCGTCTAGGTGGACACCACATGCATATCATAATAGCTCATTGCATATAAACAGCTCAACAGCATTTCCAAAATAATCAAAGCATGTAACACAGCATGCATAAACCCATCCCCATGGGACATGGTGGAACATCAAAATGGCTAAACCGAGGACACGAAAGCTTACCTTGCAAGCTAGCTATCCAAGCCAAGAGTCCAACCACTCACTAGTCCACAAACAGCAGTATCACAATCTGATATGGACCATTAACAAGTCAATATAAATGCATCACAAGCATACAACTTAAAGACTACGCCTTTCCTTTACGTTTTACGTCTTAAGGCTTCCAACAAAGCCATAAGCCCTTAATCATGTGATTCTGACTTAGTCCATTTATTACAGAAGTTCAACTTCCTCAAACTAGGGTCCACACACACCCAATAGCTTACTGTTCATACAGTAAAGCTACTGTCTGCGCAGAACCCAGGATATCCGGATATCAGAAGGGGCATATCCGGATATGCCATATCCGGATATCACACTGGTCATATCCGGATATGTCATATCCGGATATCAATATCCGGATACCATATCCGGATACTGATATCCGGATATCTGTTCGACAAATATCCGGATATCTCACGACAGAATGCAGTTTCTGCATTTCGTGAATATCCAACCCAAAGATCCCACTTTTAACACATGTACACGTTAAAGCATGCATCTTTAGTTCATTTTAGGTTCATATACCTTATACCCTCTTGTTTACTCATTAAACATGGCCAAGACATCAACTTTAAGCATCATAAACTCATGATCATGGTGAGGTAACTTACCAAAGCTCAAAACAGAGGCAAGTTGTGCTCTTGGAGCTCTCCCAAGGTTCCTCAAACTCAGCCTAAGTAGGAGCACGAAAATGGCACTTCAAGATGGGTTCTTGCACCACAAGAAGGAACTTTGAAGCTCGCAATGACTACCACAAGGTAGCCATCACTAAAGCTCCAAACTCATGCTCACTAACTACACACACACAGCTTTCTCAACTCAGAATGATGGCCACAATGCAGCCCCAAGGTTAACTCTCACCCTCCCCAAGTGTTTGAGTGTGAAAGAAGAAGAAAAGGTGAAGACTTGGTGAAGGAGAAGCAATGGACAGCAGCCACCTCCCTTCAGCCACCCAAAACCCACGTAGAAGAAATAGTATGGCCTAGGGTTGTGTGCAAGTTTAGTATTTATAGGCACAAGCCACTAATCGAGCAGTATTAGCCTTAATCGCAAAGTAAAAGATATTGATCCCAAACTTCGGATTCTAGACCTACGCATTTTTCTAAGATTTGTCATATTTTTATTTTATTTTTCGGAGCACCTTTCCGGTACGCGTTTTTCCATAGCCAGTATCAGTTCTGGCATCAGATTACGTCATTTTGACTTGAAACTTGTTTTACAAGTCCTACATAATATTCTAGTAATTAACATGCATTCGTTATAATTTTCCGGGATACTTTTCCGGTACGCATTTATACCGAGTAGCAGAACCGGTATCTGCGCTTTTCTTCCGAAAAACGACTTTCAGCATTTTTACTCACTCAATATAATTATCTAAGCCCATTAATAATTATTAGGGTCAATTATGGAATTATTTCCTAATTATCATAATTAATTCACTAATTACCTTAATTAGCGGTGCGGGTTCTTACAGGCTTCACGGGGTGCCCGAGAGTATCATCAGTGATAGGGACCCGAAGTTCACATCTCGGTTCTGGGAGGCGCTGCAGGAGGCTTTTGGTACGCAGTTGAGATTGAGTACCGCCTATCACCCTCAGACTGACGGACAGATTGAGCGGACCATCCAGACATTGGAGGACATGTTGAGAGCTTGCACATTGGAGCAGGGTTCTGCATGGGATAGGTACCTTCCGTTGGTAGAATTCTCGTATAACAACAGTTTTCATGCTAGTCTGGGCATGGCACCCTACGAGGCGATGTATGGTAGGAGGTGTCGGACTCCTACCTGCTGGTCTGAGGTTGGAGATAAGGAGTTGTTTGGCTTGGACTTTGTCCAAGATACTACCCTACAGATCCAGATGATCAGGGAAAAGTTGAAGCAGGCGCAGAATCGCCAGAAAAGCTACTACGATGTCAAGCATCGTCCACTGGAGTTCAGTGAGGGTGAGCACGTGTTTGTGAAACTTTCACCTGTCACCGGTGTTGGACGGGCACTCGGCGTGAGGAAGTTGAGCCCGCGATTCATTGGGCCCTACCAGATCCTTGGTAGAGTAGGACCAGTTGCCTATCGACTTGCCTTACCTCCGAACCTAGCCAACATCCACGACGTGTTTCACGTGTCTCAGCTTCGGAAGTACATAGCAGATCCTTCGCACGTGGTGCAGCCGGATGATGTGGAGGTTCGGGAGAACCTAAAGACTCCCGTCGGACCACTCAAGATTCTCGATCGAGGCGAGAAACAGCTTAGGAGCAAGATCATTCCGATGGTCAAGGTGCAGTGGACTGGGCGTAGTCCCGAGGAGTGCACGTGGGAGCGAGAGGATGAGCTTCTCTGACAGTATCCCGACTTTCGAGACAGGTATGTTTCTGATTTTGAGGACAAAATCCTTAAAAAGGCGGGGTGAATGTAAGAACCCGCACCGCTAATTAAGGTAATTAGTAAATTAATTATGATAATTAGGAAATAATTCCATAATTGACCCTAATAATTATTAATGGGCTTAGATAATTATACTGAGTGAGTAAAAATGCTGAAAGTCGCTTTTCGGAAGAAAAGCGCAGATACCGGTTCTGCTACTCGGTATAAATGCGTACCGGAAAAGTATCCCGGAAAATTATAATGAATGCATGATAATTACTAGAATATTATGTAGGACTTGTAAAACAAGTTTCAAGTCAAAATGGCGTAATCTGATGCCAGAACTGATACTGGCTATGGAAAAGCGCGTACCGGAAAGGTGCTCCGAAAAATAAAATAAAAATATGAAAAATCATAGAAAAATGTCTAGGTCTAGGATCCGAAGTTTGGGATCAAGATCTTTTACTTTGCTATTAAGGCTAATACTGCGCGATTAATGGCTTGTGCCTATAAATAGACACATTAGCACACAACCCTAGGCAGACCATATTTTTTTGAACGTGAGTTGGTGGCTGAAGGGGGGTGGTTCTGTTTCATTCCTTTCCTTCAACCCTTGAGGAGCAAGTCTTCACCTTTGGCTTGGTTTCTCCTCCTTCTTCCTTCCTATACACTTGTGAGCATCCTTGTGGGAGTGAGAGAAGTGTTCTTGGGCAGTGTCAACTGCTGTGTGTGTGAGGTTTGAGGGCTGAGTTGGTGACTTGAGTGGCTTGAACCTTTGGCTTGGCATTGGTGGTGCCAAGGAGCCACCTTGTGGTGCAAGAACCCACCTTTGTGTTGTCATTTTCGTGCTCCTTCTTAGGCTGAGTTTGAAGTGTCTTGGGAGAGCTCCAAGAGCACACCTTGCTCTGTTTTGAGCTTTGGTAAGTTCCCTCACCTTTGATCTTAAGTTTTGATGCTTAAAGTTGATGTCTTGGCCATGTTTAATGAGTAAACAAGAGGGTATAATGTATATGAACCTAAAATGGATTAAAGATGCATGCTTTAACGTGTACATGTGTTAAAAGTTGGATCTTTGGGATGGATATTCACGAAATGCAGAAACTGCATTCTGTTGTGAGATATCCGGATATTTGTCGAACAGATATCTGGATATCAGTATCAGGATATGGTATCCGGATATTGATATCCGGATATGGGACCTGGGTATCCGGATATGGAATATCCGGATATGTCCAGTGTGATATCCGGATATGGCATATCCGGATATGTCCCTTCTGATATCCGGATATCCTGGGTTTGCGCAGACAGTAGCTGTGCTGTGTGAACAGTAAGCTATTGGGGGTTTGTGGACCCTAGTTTAAGGAAGTTGAACTTCTGTAATTAATGAACTAAGTCAGAATCACATGATTAAGGGCTTATGGCTTTGTTGGAAGCCTTAAGATGTAAAACGTAAAGGAAAGGCGTAGTCTTTAAGTTGTATGCTTGTGATGCATTAATATTGATGTAGTGTTGGTCCATATCAGATTGTGATACTGCTGTTTGTGGACTTGTGAGTGGTTGGACTCTTGGCTTGGATAGCTAGCTTGCAAGGTAAGCTTTCGTGTCCTCGGTTTAGCCATTTTTGTTGTTCCACCATGTCCCATGGGGATGGGTTTATGCATGCTGTGTTACATGCTTTATTGTTTTGGAAATGCTGTTGAGCTATTTATATGTAATGAGCTTTTATGAGATGCATGTGGTGTCCACCTAGACGGTAATCCTGAGTATGTAGTACATACAAGATGGAGAAGCTGTGGGTGAGGTGCAGGTAGTATCCATGTACTCATGTAGGCATAGACGTATTCCTACATTTCTCTGGCCAGTAGATTTGATAAACACACATGGCATGATTAATTGCTGCATCACATGATTTTGGGACTTATATTGTAAATACTGTTTTTAGAACTTATATTACACATGTAAGTGAGCTTGGGGTGGAGACTCCTTGAGGACCCCTTGTCTTACTGAGATTTCTTGTTAGAGATCTCACCCCACGTTTGGGGACGCTTATTTCAGGATCAGGTAATGTTGAGGGCTCAGGTGGCAGGAGGCTCGAGCTGAGTTGATAGCATGATATGCTGTTCTGCTGGATTGACTGCTGTTATGTTATGTTTTCCGCTTTATTGATGTTATCATGTTGAGACTGTTTGTGGGCATTGTTGCCTTATTTGGTGAGCATGGGATTTGTCCATGCCACATGGTTTGACTATGTTCCTTTAATTCGTTGTTGTAATTAAAGTATCAGGATTTTGACCCAGGCTGCATGTTGTAGTCCTGTGGTTTTAGATACTCACATTATATTTATGTACGAGGTATTCAGTTAGTTGTCTTGCAGTTTACATACAGGCAGTATTTTATGAAAATGATTAAGTAATCAAGTTGGCTAAGGTTAATGACGTCATAATTGAATTAAAGAAAAAGTTATTCCGCATTTTAATTAAGCGAGGCTTAATACGATAGTATGTTAACAATCCGGGTTAACACGGGCTGTTACAGCGGTGGTCACCCGCATCGGTGGAGAAAGCACATCACCGGGCAACTCAAGCCCCACAGCAATAGGGGTAGCAACAAATGAATGTGTTGCCTCGGAATCAAAAAGCACATCAACAGCTGAACCACCAATGGTAACAGTACCTCTGACTAGGTTCGGAGCTCTGTCCGACTGCTGATGATCAAGGGTGTACACACGCCCAGTAGTAGGTGGCACTGCTGGTGCCCCAGTAGGAACCATATGCAATGGCACTGCCTGCACTGCAGCAACTCTCGCCGTCGGGAAGTCTCTCGAGTAGTGGCCCTCCTTGCCACACTGGAAGCATATCAACTGGCCCGTAGCACATGGCCCAAAGTGTGACTTCCCGCATCCCGAGCATCTAGGAGCAGGAGGTCTCGCTGTGTTCCCCTGGGAAGAAGTCTTCTTAAACTGGTTTGGCGCTTGCTTAGCCGCCAACTGTTTTCCTTTGCCTTTGTTCCCAAACTTCCTATCTCTCCAGGAAGCGGAACCACCAGTACCCTGCGGCACCTCAATCTTGGCCTTCTTGGCCTGACTCGAAATGCAGTAGTCCTCAATATCACGGCACTGTTGTACCAAAGCCCCGAAGTCTCTCGAAGCAGAACCAGCAAGATGTCCAGCAATGTTCTCATTAAGTCCCCTCCGGAACTTAGCAGCTAAGAAAATGGGAGTCGGCCTCACCATCCTGAAATGAGCAAACTTGACCAGCTCATTAAACTTGGCCAGGTACTCGTCAACAGACAACGAGCCCTGCACCAACCGGTCAAACTCTCCCTGCTTCCTCTCCTGAGCGTCATAAGGGAAGTATCGACCAAGGAAGCAATCCTCAAAGAATGGACACGTCATCACGTGCCCCTACATCTCGAACACCTGAGAGGTGTTCATCCACCACTCGTGGGCATCGCCCTCCAGCATGTATGAGGCGAACATCAGCTTCTGCAGATCGGTGCACTGCATCACCCTGAATATCTTGTCCAGGGCCTGGAGCCATCTAGCAGCAGCAATGGGGTCGTAGGACCCATCAAACGTAGGTGGCTTATGCTTGCGGAAAGCATTCAGCCAGCGATCGATCTCGTCTCGATCCTCAGCAAATACAGGAACGGCCTGCATAGCCCCCGTCAAATGGCTACCCTCTCCCATCTGACTCTGGGTGTCCTCCTGTTGACTAGGTGGAGGTGGAGGTGGAGGACACTGGCCAGCAGCAGGACCAGCCCTCATCTCCTCCAACATGACCCTCATCATAGTCATGTTGGCCATCCGGTTCTCTTCTAGAACCTCAGCGGTGGCTCTCCTGTTCGCCTCTCTGATGGCATCCAGCATCGCCTGGTTTGCCAACCTCGTGGCCTCCTGGTCGGCTAGTCGGGCTGCTTGCATCTCAGCTAATGCAGCCAGGATAGGATCCGGTTGATCCTCGCTCGTACTCTGGTTCCTCCTTGGTGGCACCATGACTCTGCACAAGTTACACAAAAAATGAGTTGATCAGGCCCACACCATGTGGTCACATATGCATTATCATAATACACACCAATCAGAGAGAACACAAAGTGGAAGAGGAAGCCAAGCAACAAAGAACCAAAAAGCACAAAAGAGATTGAAGAGGACCTGCAATATTGGCTCAGGTTCATAGTTTCCAACTCCAAAAGAGCAATACAACAATGCATGCCACCAAGTGTTGCTGTTGTTCTCACACATTTAAATAAAATCAACCAACTATCACAAAACTTGCAGCACATGCACTGTAGATTCAATTCAGAAACTGAGAGACAAGTTCCAAGGCTTTGTTGATTTCTACCAAATAGTGTATTTACAGTTGATGAAAGATCATCAGCATCAGTTAGTAAACTCACTCATCACATCCGAAAGTCATGCAAGACAATTCTCCAAAGAGTACCGCGAGTTTATCAACATCGCAATGATCTCATACAGCTTTTATCAGACTGGAGATCAGAGAATTACAACAAAGCAGCAATGAAGTGGAAGGAGTTTGGTGAACTATGCCAAGTAAAAGTTCCATCTCTGAGAATTCGATCAAGGCATGATAATAAAGAGGTGGTGGAAATGAAGAGAATAACTATTACTACTTGTCTTCATCATATTGAGGTGATTCATTTTGATGAGTTGGGGTTTCTGATTTTAGATTGTGAGTGGTTTTATGGTGAAGCACTAGGTCAGCTCATAAAATTAAATGCTAGAAAACGACAACACTCCTCAGAAAACAGTGGATTTATTAGCAAGAAGGAACGGGAGAAAATCTTAAGTGGAAGTTTACAGAGCCCAATTCCTGGTATATTGTAACGGATGGAATATAATATAACGGTAATATAATGGATGGAATATAATACAACGGTTCCAATAATTTTTTGATATCATTTCTTAACACCACACACCTACTTATAACCATGAAGGATGGACGTTACAAAAGAAAACACCATTACAATTAACGTTACAAAAGAAAACACTATTACAATTAACGTTACAATTACCGTTACAACGGTTACATTCCATTACCATTATATTATATTCCATCTGTTACATTACCGTTATATTATATTTCATCCGTCACGTATATATGGGTCCAAAGGTGTTTGAGAACCTAGATGCTAGTGACCTTGTGAGCATGATGCTAAAACTTGAACTTTGTTATGAGCAAGATCCATCAGATCCAAATTCACTGCTATTGGTTCAAACTGATAATTCCGTATTCTCAATAATCGTTGCCATTTTCCTTTTCTATTTTATAAGATTCTAACTGCTTATAATCTCATAAGTAAGGGTGTTAACGGGCCGAGCCGAGCCGAGCTTTGATCTTAACGGGCCAAGCCTGTATTTAAACGTGTCCGACTGGCCTTAGCCTATTACCTGTCACGAATATAATATTGGCCTGTGGCCTGGTTTATTTACAAAAAATAAAAGCCTGTGTGAAGTCTGTCTTAACCTGTTAGCATGTTAAAGAATAAAAATAAGAGAACAAAATTCCACAAAAAATCAATTTCCAGATAGAAATCTTAGCTTCCAATTTGCAGCAATAATTTACAAAGTCTATAATAAATAAATAAAAATTAAAGTGAGAGAAGGTAGATAACAAGTTATATCATCTTAGCCCATTATAAAAAAAAAGTGCCAACAAAAATAAAAAATAAAAAATTGACACAAACAAGAAGTGCACAGTGGAACGAATGAGTTTTTGTGGGTTTGTTTGTGTGAAGGAGGATGAAGGATAATATAGAACAACACTAGTAATTCCATAAATATACATAAATTCAATATATATCCAAATAGCATAATATAGAACAAAATCATTCAAAAAGTCTGTTAAACCAATAAAATGGGGTGAAATAAATTGATGAGAGAGAGAGTTATTACAAGTAGTATAAAAAATATAAATAAATATTTATAGATTAGGCTAGCCTGGGAGGCTCTAAGGCCGAGCTTATGAATTAGAGCCTGAAGCCTTTTTATTAAACGAGCTTTTATACAAGTCCAAGCCTGGTTCCAACACGAGCTTTTATTAAACGAGCTCAGGCCTTTACGAGCCGAGCCAAAGGCCCCTGGCTCGTTTACCACCCCTACTCATAAGTATTTAAATCTCACATCATAACTCAATCGAAAATTTTCTTCTTGGTCATTTTAAACCCCATATTCAAAACGGCACTATTCAACTAGAACAACCATTAGTATAACTAGGTATATCACTTACCATGAGCATGTAAATTTAACAAGTTCATTAATACATAATCCACTCAACACATTTCTCACTAATTAACAACTTACACAGATTTGCAAAGAAAACAAATACAACAGAAAGGAAACATGTCTACGTACTTTGTGAGGTAGTCAACAGAACTAATATTCCCACAATACAAACATAACATGATAACACCGACAAAATGATAAAGGGAAGAAGACAAAGAAGAGAAAGCTAAACATGACAAATCACAAGGACAAAAAAGGGTGGCTAGCTAGTCTCAGTTGTGTTTGTTGTTCAAGAACATCTTTCTTGTAAGGCCACATGCTATAGCATCTCTAGGTATTCCTTTCACATTTTGAACGGCCTCAGCAAAAACCACACCCATTCCCATATGCAAATGAGGTTCAATGTGACAATGGAATGCCCAAACTCCAGGGTTATCTGCCTTAAACCTTAAAGCAGTCCATCCATAAGGGAAGATAACTGCAGTGTTCCTCAATGGTGGGTTTTTCAAGTTGAATTTAGTCTCCTCATCACCCGGTTTGAATTTCCCATCTCCATAGCCCAAAACCCAAAAATCATGGCCATGCAAATGCCAAGGATGAATTTCACTATTTTTTCCTTTTAATACATTGGCATTTTGGAGTATCACATCAACAACCTGGTTCAACTGAAAGGTATAAACCCCACTCCCAATATTTGAATTAGGGTTCATAGGGGGGTTCAAGATGTCATAATCTGCTGAGAAGTTCTCAGGGGGACTATTTTGATCAAATGCACCATTGATTTTAAACTTAATGGAACCTAAGTATGGAGTTGATGGTAATGTTAAGGAGACATTGTTAATGGCCCATTTGGTGTATCCATCAACTAGGTTTTGTGTGTTGAGAAGGAGAACCCTACGGTCATAGTATTTTGGAGGTTGTGGGGTTCCCATTAGGGCAAGAATTTTTTGAGAGAATGATTTGCTATGATTGTAATCATCCCATTGGGGTGTGATTGGGGGTGGTGAAGTTGGGAAAACTGAGGCAGAGATTGTTTTGTAGTTTAGAATGGTTAGGGCTTGTGGGGTGTTGGGTTTTCTTCCTCTAACACCAACTGAAATCCAATAATTTTTCTTTGGGTCTTGATCTGTGGTTATGAGCACTGAGTAACTTTCCCCGGAGTATATGTCTATGTCATCTACCATAAATGGTTGAACGTAGTTTCCATCAGCTTCCACCACCACCATTTTGTGATTCTAGAAGCACGAAAAATGGGTGGAAATAAATAATTAAGGAAAGCAAGTTATGTATAAAAGAAGAGAAAGTTATAGTTAATGTCATCTACCTCTTTTTCTTATTACCTCTTATTGCTAAATCTTAACCGTTAATTTCCGTCAATCAAACAGGTTATAATTTATTTGGTCATACTTATTAATTAATTATTAATTTTAATAAATTATAATCGTTAGATTCACGGAAATCAACGGTTAAGATTTAATAATAAGAGGTAATAAGAAAAGGAGGTAGTAATTATAACCTCTCCCGAAAAAAATAATGATTCAAAAATATAAAATTATTTATCTCTTACACATATATAAATCTGTAAGACCTATATAAAGAAAAAATAGAAAAATAATATATAAACCTCACATGATTTTATGTATACATAGAAAATAATTTTATCAAAATATTAAACTCAAACAAAAATATATAGAAGATCATTTGTTTTTGAAAAATCCATGTACAGGGGTTCTAAAACCAATCCATGCAATCTTCTAAACTTGAACTAAATCCCTAGAGCTATCAGCCCATGACTATGGACCATTTAGAAAAGGCCAGAACCTTTTTGTCCTGTTCTTCACGTGTATATACTCTGACCAATCTATCGTCTTTTCAGTGATAATTTTGCTCTTTTCCGTTATATCTTATCTATCTGGCATTTTCCACGTACATGGGAGTCACTTCGTACCTAATGTGTTTTTTCTTAATTATAGGTATTCGTCACATTGTATAAGAAGATATTAACTTAAGTCAATAAATTTGATCACTAATATTCATTCATTAGTTAAAGAAATAGATTTTAAAATATTCCGTTGCATCAGGTTAGGTTAATTTTTGAGACAACATGAAAGAACCCGACTCAAAATTATTTCAGGTTAATTTTTTAGACTCAAACTTAAGCCCAATTAACTTTAAGTTGGATTTTTTACTTTAAAATTTTAGAAGATAAAATAAATCTTTTAAGTAAAGTTTTATAGCCGGTACTTAGTTTTTGAAAATCTTTAAAATCTCAAAGTCAATGATAAATATTAAAAATTCGTTGATTACCAAAAAAAAAAAATAAATATTAAAAATTCGTTATTTGTGATAGTCACATTGGGACGAAAAATACCCACGGAAGTTTTATTCATAATTGTTCAATATCGCTAAACAGATTAATGTTTTTGTTTTTATTGTAAGAGAAATTTCTCTGGATCTTACTTTTATATGAGTGTGGTAGAAAAAAAAAATTCTGCAGTAGAAATAGAAACATTTATTTATATTAAATTGAATTATATTGTAATTCAATTTTATGTTTTAAGCATCCCTAAGAATACAACAATCTAATTTACCCTAAATATAAGTATATATATTTTTTCAGAATGAGACTCTCAAAAACCTCAAAAAAAAAAAATTCAATGACACACAGCATAGGCACACCGCACACTCATGGAGCCTAGTAAAGTGTTAAAAAAAAAAAAAAAAAGACAAAAAGAAAAAAGAGTGAGAGAGAGTGAGATGCTACCATCTCCTAATATAGTATAATGAAGGAGGGTATTCTTACTACCAAATTTTTTTACTACCAATTTATTACCTATCTAATCACTATTGGATCAAAGAGGGAGAATGCTAAAAAAAATTTGAAAAAAGAGAAAATGTTGATCCGATGGTGATTAGATAGGTAATGAGTTGGTAGTAATAATATCCTTCCTCTAGTATAATAGATAACTTACCCCAATGGCCAAATTGAGAGAAGCTAAGGAAGTGGAGCTAGCAATTCTGATCCTGTAAGTCTTGTTTGGATCAACATGGAGAATCTGTGGTGCACATTGTTCACCACCTCCAAACTTGCATAGGGGTAGACTGGTGTTGATAACATTAGCTGCCATAGAACAATTGTATTGTCCTTTTCCATTAATCAGCAAAGACTGAAAAAGTGAAATGTTCACAAGTTCAGAAAATCAAATTAATTGTATACAGGAAAAAAAAAGTATAGAGGGAACAAAAATTAAGATACCAGTACCGCTTATTGTTTATGAAAGATATGTAGGCAAGCATGTAACATAAAGATCACCATAGACATTAGTTAAAAAATAAATAAATAAATCTAATACAATTACTTTCTTATTATAGAAATTCCTTACTTATTACGGGAATATATTTCTGGTTTAAAATTGAACCAAATTTTGCAAGATATGGGGGAAATGTGGTGGAGAAGTTTTATACTCCTACTATTGAAAAATTCCAATACCACTTGCGGGAGAGGGCCACGCATACTATTTCTAATTGACTTTTTTGGCATCAGGATAGATTCTGATCTGCAATAAATTTGGCTCCATACAATCAAAATATTCCATTTTGTACTTCTATTCTAATTATCACATGTGGGAGATAGATATATAGGTACATAAAGCTGGCATATGATGTTCTCTTTCACTACTGTATACCTAGCTAGTCCATTGTAAGGAACAAATTTTGGGTGCCTAAAAAAGTAAACATTGTTTCCGAAAAAAAAAAAAAAAGGAAACATTTTGAAACTTAGATAAAAATATAAGTTAAAATGTTTACTTTTAGAAAAAAAATGTACCAAGTGGATATGGGGTGTTTGGTAGGGGTATTTTATTATTTTACTTAGAAAATTGGGGATGAACTATGATGCACGGACACTGACACGGGATACGGGACACGATATTCTGACACGTTAATTTTAAAAAATAACATATTTTGACACGTTGGGACACGTTTTGATATTAAATAATATTTTTAATATAATTTATATTTAATAGATATAACAGTCCATAATACGTCATATAACCAATCAAATATTCAAATTTCATAACATAAATATAAACAAAAATAATTTTTCGTACCTTAGTTAATTTTTCATGTCAAATTTCATAACAGAAAAAATTGATTTATAAATGATTTTTTTCATTTTTAGTTAATAAAATAAAGGTAAGATTAAAAAAAATGTGTCCGAGCGTTGACCACGTGTCGAAAAAAGTTGACTGCGTGTCGGAGCGTGTCTGAGAGTTGATCACGTGTCCCAAAATATTGACCTCGTGTCGGAATGTGTCCATACCGGATATATGTCCGACACGTACAATTCACCAAAAAACACGAGTCCGTGTTTCACATGGGATGAGATTCAAAGAAGACCATGTTTGGAAGGGATTAGAAAAAAATTTGCCTAGGAAATTTATTTGATGAGAATGTTATTTGTGTGTAAAATTGAAGGCAGAATACCACCCTCCGTGTGTTATTTTGATTTTGCTAGCAAATCAAAAATTTGGGTGCGAAAATGTGGACAAAAATATCCTTCAAGGGTTACTTTCATAATTTTAATTCATTTTTCAGCAATATTATACCTTCAACCAAACATAGATTCAGGAAACTTAAACCAATTTTTCTCATAATATTTCAGTATACCAAAGAATTTTTTATTTTTACTTTACCAAAAAAGTTCACTTTCCCACCATGCATATTCCCAGTAATTTTTATTCCTTGGTAAAAAAATTTCTCCTTTACGAAAAGCTTCTTGACACTTAAAAGAAGAAAAGATGGAAAAGAATCGTACCATATATATGTTGATGTTAAATTTACCTGAGGTTCATTAATCCATTTGAATGGCTTGGATGAGAGGCCAACCTCTTGCTCATGTGTACTTTTGTGCCACCAATCACTTAGCAAAAGGTTGAACTCACCATCATAATGGAATGGTTCCTTTTGTCCCTTCGGTAAATTCACTATCAGAGAACCATATAGTCCTGCTGCTCTCTGCATACCATAGTGCCCATGGTAGAAGTATGTACCGGGCTGCACCATATTTTTACCCACGTATATTAATGTACCGTTACCAAATTCATCATCAAACGCGCGCATAACACAAACATTAATTTTTAACACACAAACTAAATTAGGAGATAAATGTAATTATAAATGTTTACCCTGTCAACTGTGAATCTGTAATGAAAAGTTTCTCCTGGGTTTATAGCACACTGTGAAATGGAAGCAGTTCCATCTGCCCAAGGTGTTCCATACTGCAACACAAAACCCCCAAAAAAATGTATGGATTTAACTTGACATATATAATAAACTTTAATCCATTAATCATATTCGTGTTGGAATGGGAATAGATCATCTTATATCACACACTCACACGAGATATGATATGAGTCGTCCATAGACAAATTAACAGAATAATCATTGATTTGTCTATGGACAAATATAATTATCATGTGACATGAGATAATCAATTCACGGCTGTAAAGAAAAGGGCAAAAAATAATTAAAAGAACCTGTCTAATTCCATGCCAATGAATAACAGTTCCCTCAGTGGAGAGCTTGTTGGTGAGTGCAATATCAAGGGTGTCTCCAACTTCAGCTTGGATAGTAGGACCAGGAAATTGACCATTGATTCCCATCACAACGTGTTCAATGCAATCTGGTTCACGGATCATGTACTCCACCTCAAACTTGTAGTGCCTCACAGCTCCTAGTGATAACTGAAACAAACTTAACCAAATGCACCATAGGGTAAGAGCTTTGAATCTCATTCTGATGAAGGGGAGGAATAAATTGTGAAGGATTGATATGAAGAAGCTTTCGGTCACAACTCACAACAAATTATGGCATTGTGGCCAAGCAAGGTTGGCATGTATATATAGAGAGAGGCGCTAGAGTTAGACTTGATCAATCTACTGTATCCATATACATGTTATTTGTAACGTGGATCATAAAAATACTCTGGTCATTTATGAACGTACGTAAAAGTTGAGTAAGTAAATATTAGTCAATTAACTTCACGTTTTATCAGTGAAAGAATAGTACTTGAGAATAACGTAATAGAAGAACCGGGAACATTGACCAGTGACCAATGTACCAAATAATATTATTTACATGTATGTCATGTTTTGAATTAAAATTTGTCACAAATATCAAGTCACATTCATTCTCCTTACGCCAATAATCGAAAATGGACTAGATATGTGGGAGCATCTGTATGAGCAGTTGTTATCACTCAGCAATCCAATGAGAATAGTAATGTGCTGACATGTGGCAAAAACACAGGCATTCTCGGTGGGCAACTAGTGAGAATAGCCATTTGCAGATGTGACAGTCTGCCACATTGACCAACCATTATCGCTACACAACTCAGCGAGAATGGCTACCCATGCCCATGTTGCCACATGTCTAGACAATAAATGGCATACTAGTCAACGTCGCTAAAGAACTGAGCAAAATATTTCTAGCTAGGTAATATTTTCCCCTTTTTAATAGGGAAATATTTTTTATTGTCCAGGACCACCCAATAATCTGGTGTTCCTTCTCACAACATCAATTTTTTCTTTCCCTTTTTACCCCTATTATTTTTTCACATTTCCACTTTTACCCTTCTATTTACACTAAGGGACCACCAAAAAAACGGTGGTCCCGGGTCACAATAAATAATCTCCTTTGATAGGTGTTATCCCTTTACCTATAGATTTAACTTTTTATTTTATTTGTTTATTGTAGGTGAGCCTAAGACTATTTTCTACATTCCTGAGGCTGAAATTTAAGACTTATAATTAAAGGAAACAAATTAATATTTTATCACTTGAACAATCTATAACTTTAGTCTTTAAATGCTTTGCAATTTGTTAAATCTTTGAAAAAGTAAATATGACATGCACAATCTGCAATCTACAATCTGATAACTAACAATTATAATTTTCTATTTTAGAGTTAATTGAGCCATTAGTAAGTCGTTTACCAGCTTTGGGATTTTAATTTTTGGGCAGTTGAATATTTATGCATATAATTAGAAAACAATGCGTTCTGAATTTTTAAATAAATCATATTATTCACTCTTAATTACTTTATGACGAGAGACATAATATAAAAGCTCATTTAGGAAAGGAGTGCATATTTCAAGACAACAATAATTCAATCTTAGCTATTCTTAAAATATTGAATTTTAACGATGGTTCGTTTTTTCTTCGGTTAATACAGATAAATTATCTACATTGAGTCCAAAATAATATCATTTTTTGATGGAAATCAAAGTGTTTTTGTAATTTTAATTCATTTCAGGGTTATAATAGTCTTTATAATTATAAATTTGTAATATTTTAACACTAAAACGACGTCATTTTAGGATTAAATGCAGATAACTTATCAGCAATAACTTCATAAATATTTTTCTGTTTAATCATTATACATTAAAATAATTGTTTACTTTTTCTTATTGGATCAACATTTTCTCTTTTTTCAAATTTTTTTTGACATTCTCTCTCTTTGATTCAATTGTGATTAGATAGGTAGTAAGTTAGTAGTAGAAAATTTTGGTAGTATGAATACCCTCCCTCTTAAAATTTAACTCAGAACTCAATTCTCCATAATTAAAAGGCTATATAAAAATTAGATTTAGAGCATATTTTAGCTTCGAAATGAAGTAATCTCTATTTTTTTTTTTTAGTTTTTCTTGTAAGAAAAATAATAAACAATAGAGATTAGTTGATGATGAATGACAACAGAGATAAGTTGATAATAAATAAAATGACTTAAGATACATAAAATCATTAATGTAGCCTCACCCAATAGTTTAAATTTTTGGGTGTAGTGGTTCTTTACATGGTATCAGAGCAATATTATTAAAATCGGCTCAGTCATTAACCCGGTCGAGGTACTGGGTCACTGGTTCAACCGTATGACCCGGTAAATATATACAATTTTATAATTTATATTAAAAAATTATAAACATACTCAAATATCTATAAAAATGATTAAAATTTGAAATATTTTAATATAAAAAATAATAAATCACATATTATTATACAATAAAGGATCAAACAAAAACATAATGATCGTGATACGGGGTTTTAGGTTCAGAAAATGACATCTCTAACTATAAATCAAATCAATATTTTTTGCATAGTACATAATTGAGATAATATTAGTATTGTTATAAATACATAACTTATGTAAGTCAATGAGTAAAAATATATTCCAATATGTCCATTATGATTTATTTTTTTGAAAAAGAAATTGGAATTTTTTTTTGACCGGGCCGGGTCACCGGTTTTCATAAAAACCGGCCTGGTCGGACAGGGTCGCACCGGTTCTGATGCATGGCCGGTCTGTTGCTTCAACCAGACCGGTTATATGACCGGTTTACCGGTTCCCGGGTCGACCCGGCCGGGTCGGTCCGGGTTTAATAACATTGTATCAGAGCCTTCGTGTCCCGGGTTCGATCCTCGCCGCCCCCCACTTTTTTTCAAGTGAAATTTCTTTGTTCGCACAGGTAGGTGTGCTTGTGTATTGTCTATCCTTCAAGTCCGGTGGACTCTTATGAGAGGGAACGTGTTGATATATGTAAAACTATTAATGAAACCTAATCCAATAACTTAAGCTTTTGGGTGAAGTGGTTCTTTACACACATAACATGTTTAATTTAGAAGTATCTCTTATTAATTAAGTATTACTTTCTGTGTGAAATAATATTCTTTTTGACATGATAACAAAGAAATCTTGTATATTAAGTTATTAACAACTTGGATGAAGTCCTTCTATTTCTAGCTCAGTTTGTCCGATTGCTATCATTATTTAACTGTCAGACTCACCAACACTGGCAGATTGTTCAGCTTAGGGTCCCAGTTTTTGTCTCAACACTGATGTATTGGTTATACATTGTGCAACATTGTAAATTAAATAATAGGATTTTATAAGAGTTATATCGTAGGAAAAATAATTATGTTATGTTATAGAGATTCGTTTTATATGCCGGAGTTTTGTTTTTTTTTTTGCTGCGGGTCCTACAAAATGTTGTGTGTAGGAAAGTTTTTGGTGTCACGTGACATAACATATACAAATCCGTAAATAATAATAATAAATAAAATATAAAATATTTTAGAATAAAATATTTTAAATTTTTATAAAGATAATGATTAAGATTCCTTAGCTTTTTATAAAGGCAGTGATTAATGATTATATCTCTTAGATTTTTATTAAACATAATGGTTACATTCATTTTTGAAAATCTATATACTCCCCAAAAAAAACTTAAGGGTAAGAAAAAAGGACAGACAGATAGAGAGAGAAAGAAGGAAGGAAAGAGAGAGAGAAAGATAAAGAAAGAATGAAAAGGAAAAGAGAAGGTAATATTGAGAGTAAACAATTGATTCACTTCTTTATTTTAAAGTTGATTTTTAGATATTTCATAAGACTGTGTTGTTTCAGTTTTTTCATCTATGTCATGTTGAAGGCTGGTATTTTAAAGTTATTTTTTTAAAAAGTTGTGAAGATGTCGTTATTCTGCCAAAATTATTTTATGAATTCTTTCTATTCTTTTACTTTATTTTCTATATTTGGCTTTGTGAATTTGATGAATTTACTTATATTAGATATGAGAATGATCTTGAATCATGTTTATAGAAATTAAAGAATTTCTTTGGTACTGAATGAATACTAATGGAATATGTAATCTCTTACTGAATGGTTCTGATGTGGCTGACCCACAAGGGGATCAGAATAATTATAGGGTAAGTGACGCCTTATCATGGCTTGAGCTCAGCCATACAGAACCTACAGAATTTGGGCACTAACAGATTTGAGCATTAGTCATTTCAGTTAAAAATTACACGTTCCTATATATTTTTATATCTAGAACACACAAAGGTTTAGGTATGATTAAATGAAGAACCGACAAAGGTATGGGCTTATATTTATTATTTATGATGCTATTTTCTTATTATAAATTTATTTTGTAAGAATGATATTTTTCACTAAAGTGACTGGATTGGTTATAGTTTGAAAACCCTAATATTACTGAGATTTATCTCACGTGTGTTTGTTTTTATGTTAACTGTAACAGCCCGTGTCAACCCGGTCTGTTAACACACTATCGTATTAAGCCACGCTTAATTAAAATGCGGAATAACTTTTTCTTTAATTCAATTATGACGTCATTGACTTAACCAACTGGATTACTTAATCATTTTCATAAAAATACTGCCTGTATGTAAATTGCAAGACATCTAACTGGAATACCTCATATATAAATAATAGGTGAGTATCTAAAGCCACAGGTCTACACAAGTAGCCTGGGTCAAAATCCTGATACTTTAATTACAACATTAATTTAACAAGACGATAACAATCATGTGGCATGGACAAACCCCATGCTCACCAAATAAGGCAACAATGCCCACAAATAGTCTCAACATAAACTTAACATAAATAAAGCAGAAAACATAACAGCAGTCAAATAAACAGCAATCCACAACCAGCACGTCAGCATAATTATCAGCTCAGCTCTGGCCTCCTGCCACCTGAGCCCTCAACATTACCTGATCCTGAAATAAGCGTCCCCAAACGTGGGGTGAGATCTCTAACAAGAAATCTCAGTAAGACAAGGGCTCCTCAAGGAGTCTCCACCCCAAGCTCACTTACATGTGTAATATAAGTTCTAAAAACAGTATTTACAATATAAGTTCCAAAATCATGCGATGCAGCAATTAATCATGCCATGTGTGCTTTCAAATCTACTGGCCGGAGAAATGTAGGAATACGTCTATGCCTACATGAGTACATGGATACTACCTGCACCTCACCCACATGCTTCTCCATCTTGTATGTACTACATACTCAGGATTGCCGTCTAGGTGGACACCACATGCATATCATAATGCTCATTACATATAAACAGCTCAACAGCATTTCCAAAATAATCAAAGCATGTAACACAGCATGCATAAACCCATCCCCATGGGACATGGTGGAACATCAAAATGGCTAAACCGAGGACACGAAAGCTTACCTTGCAAGCTAGCTATCCAAGCCAAGAGTCCAAACACTCACAAGTCCACAAACAGCGGTATCACAATCTGATATGGACCATTAACAAGTCAATATAAATGCATCACAAGCATACAACTTAAAGACTACGCCTTTCCTTTACGTTTTACGTCTTAAGGCTTCCAACAAAGCCATAAGCCCTTAATCATATGATTCTGACTTAGTCCATTTATTACAGAAGTTCAACTTCCTTAAACTAGGGTCCACACACACCCCATAGCTTACTGTTCATACAGTAAAGCTACTGTCTGCGCAGAACCCAGGATATCCGGATATCAGAAGGGGCATATCCGGATATGCCATATCCGGATATCACACTGGACATATCCGGATATGTCATATCCGGATACCCAGATCCCATATCCGGATATCAATATCCGGATACCATATCCGGATACTGATATCCGGATATCTGTTCGACAAATATCCGGATATCTCACGACAGAATGCAGTTTCTGCATTTCGTGAATATCCATCCCAAAGGTCCAACTTTTAATACATGTATACGTTAAAGCATGCATCTTTAGTTCATTTTAGGTTCATATACCTTAAACCCTCTTGTTTACTCATTAAACATGGCCAAGACATCAACTTTAAGCATCATAAACTCATGATCATAGTGAGGTAACTTACCAAAGTTCAAAACAGAGGCAAGTTGTGCTCTTGGAGCTCTCCCAAGGTTCCTCAAACACAGCCTAAGTAGGAGCACGAAAATGGCACTTCAAGATGGGTTCTTGCACCACAAGAAGGCACTTTGAAGCTCACAATGACTACCACAAGGTAGCCATCACTAAAGCTCCAAACTCATGCTCACTAACTACCCCTCAACTCAGAAAAACAAGGCTCACCACACACAATATGCACACAAGCACTCTCCAATGCCCACACTCAAGTGTTTACTTGATCAAGAAGAGAAACAATGATCAAAGGAGGTGACTTTGGTGAGAAAAGGAGGAAGAAATGAAGAACAAGGGGGGCTGCCTCAAGGCTGCAGAAAACTCACGTAGGAAATATGGCTGCCCAGGGTTGTGTGCCTTAGTGTGCCTATTTATAGGCACATGGCCACTAATCGCGCAGTATTAGCCTTAATCGCAAAGTAAAAGATCTTGATCCCAAACTTCGGATTCTAGACCTACGCATTTTTCTAAGATTTTTCATATTTTTATTTTATTTTTCGGAGCACCTTTTCGGTACGCGCTTTTCCATAGCCAGTATCAGTTCTGGCATCATATTACGTCATTTTGACTTGAAACTTGTTTTACAAGTCCTACATAATATTCTAGTAATTATCATGCATTCGTTATAATTTTCCGGGATACTTTTCCGGTACGCATTTATACCGAGTAGCAGAACCGGTATCTGCGCTTTTCTTCCGAAAAGCGACTTTCAGCATTTTTACTCACTCAATATAATTATCTAAGCCTATTAATAATTGTTAGGGTCAATTATGGAATTATTTCCTAATTATCATAATTAATTCACTAATTACCTTAATTAGCGTTGTGGGTTCTTACATTCACCCCACCTTTTTAAGGATTTTGTCCTCAAAATCAGAAACATACCTGTCTCGGAAGTCAGGATACTGTCGGAGAAGCTCATCCTCTCGCTCCCACGTGCACTCCTCGGGACTACGCCCAGTCCACTGCACCTTGACCATCGGAATGACCTTGCTTCGAAGCTGTTTCTCGCCACGATCGAGAATCTTGAGTGGTCCGACGGGAGTCTTTAGGTTCTCCCGAACCTCCACATCATCCGGCTGCACCACGTGCGAAGGGTCTACTATGTATTTTCGAAGCTGAGACACGTGAAACACGTCGTGGATGTTGGCGAGGTTCGGAGGTAAGGCGAGTCGATAGGCAACTGGTCCTACTCTACCAAGGATCTGGTAGGGCCCAATGAATCGCGGGCTCAACTTCCTCACGCCGAGTGCCCGTCCAACACCGGTGACAGGTGAAAGTTTCACAAACACATGCTCACCCTCACTGAACTCCAGTGGTCGATGCTTGACATCATAGTAGCTTTTCTGGCGATTTTGCGCCTGCTTCAACTTTTCTCTGATCATCTGGATCTGTAGGGTAGTATCTTGGACAAAGTCCAAGCCGAATAACTCTTTATCTCCAACCTCAGACCAGCAGGTAGGAGTCCGACACCTCCTACCATACAGCGCCTCGTAGGGTGCCATGCCCAGACTAGCATGAAAACTGTTGTTGTACGAGAATTCAACCAACGGAAGGTACCTATCCCATGCAGAACCCTGCTCCAACGTGCAAGCTCTCAACATGTCCTCCAATGTCTGGATGGTCCGCTCAGTCTGTCCGTCAGTCTGAGGGTGATAGGCGGTACTCAATCGCAACTGCGTACCAAAAGCCTCCTGCAGCGCCTCCCAGAACCGAGATGTGAACTTCGGGTCCCTATCACTGATGATACTCTCGGGCACCCCGTGAAGCCTCACAATCTCACGAACATATAGTTTGGCCAACTGCTCTGTAGTGAAGCTCACCTTCACTGGAAGAAAATGGGCAGACTTGGTCAATCTGTCCACAATGACCCAGATAGAGTCACAACCAGCCTGAGTCTTAGGCAATCCCACCACGAAGTCCATGGAAATACTCTCCCACTTCCACTGTGGAATCTCCAGAGGTTGAAGTTTACCAGACGGTTTCTGGTGCTCGATCTTCACTTTCTGGCAAATAAGACATTTGGACACGTAGACCGCTATGTCCTTCTTCATGCCCGGCCACCAAAAATTTCTCTTTAAGTCCTGGTACATTTTCGTGGCACCAGGGTGGATAGTGAACCGGCCCTTATGAGCCTCTGCCATAACCTCCTCAGTCAATGGCCCTCGAGGAATAACAATCCTCTTCTGGAACAGCAATAAACCATCATCATTCCAAGACACACCGTCCTGGTTCTTCACGTAATCAAGGCATTCTCTTTGCACTTGCGCCTCTTTGATCTTTTCCATCAGCTCATTGATCACTTCTGCTGTTTCTAACTCAAGCAGTGCACCCCCAAACAAGGAGTTCACTCTCAAGTCTCTGAACTTCTCGATCACCCTCGTAGTCGTTCATCATTAAACTGGATAAGCTCACGGATTTCCGACTCAAAGCATCGGCTACCACATTGGCCTTGCCAGGATGGTACCTCAACTCAAAGTCGTAGTCCTTCAAGAACTCCATCCATCTTCGTTGTCTCATGTTCAACTCCTTCTGGTCAAACAGATATTTCAGGCTCTTGTGATCACTGAATACAGCAAACTTCATGCCAAACAGGTAATGCCTCCAAATCTTGAAAGCAAAAACAATGGCTGCCAACTCCAAGTCGTGAGTCGGGTAGTTCTCCTCATGAGGTTTCAACTGTCTTGAAGCGTAAGCAACCGCTTTACCTTTCTGCATCAGCACACAGCCAAGTCCTTTACCAGAGGCATCGCAGTATAACTCGAATTGCTCCGCAGGATCAGGAAGGACTAACACTGGAGCAGTAGTCAATCTCTCCTTCAGCTCCTGGAAACATTCCTCACACTCATGTGTCCACACGAATGGAGTCTCCTTTCGGGTAAGGCGAGTCATCGGTAGCACCATCTTGGAGAATCCTTCTATGAACCTCCGATAGTAACCTGCCAAACCCAAGAAGCTTCTCACTTCTGTAACCATCTTGGGCCTCTCCCAGTCCATCACGGCCTCAATCTTGTTTGGATCTACTGCAACTCCATTAGCAGAAATTACATGACCCAGAAATTTAACCGCCTTGAGCCAAAACTCACATTTCGACGGCTTAGCATAAAGCTTTTTCTCTTTCAGCACTTGCAACACAATCTTCAAGTGCTCAGTGTGCTCCTCCTCCGTCTTGGAGTAGATCAAGATGTCGTCACTGAAGACGATCACAAACTGATCCAGGTACGGTTGGAAAATCCTGTTCATGTAGTCCATGAACACTGCGGGTGCATTGGTGAGTCCAAATGGGATCACCAAGTACTCGTAGTGCCCGTACCTCGAGCGAAACGCTGTCTTTGGGACATCCTCCGGCTTTACCCGTATCTGATGGTAACCGGACCGGAGGTCGATCTTGGAATACACACAAGCACCTCTGAGCTGATCCAGCAAATCGTCAATGCGTGGAAGAGGGTACTTGTTCTTGATTGTCACCTTGTTCAACTGTCTGTAGTCGGTGCACAACCGCATGGTCCCATCTTTCTTTTTGACAAAAATGACCGGTGCTCCCCAGGGAGACACACTCGGCCGAATAAAATCTTTCGCTGAAAGCTCCTCAATGTGCTTCTTCAGCTCCGCCAACTCTGGTGGCGACATCCGGTATGGAGCCAACGATATAGGCCCCACACCAGGCAATAAGTCGATGGAGAACTCTATCTCCCTCTGTGGTGGAAACTCAGGAATCTCCTCGGGAAACACCTCGAGGAATTCCCTCACCACAGGAATGCCAGTGAGATCCTCCTGTGTCCCACTCACCACACCTCCCAACATGACATAGCCAAATGCCCCTGCTCTCAAGGCCCTCCTCGCCTGCAGGACTGAAATGAACGGTGAGGAACTGGCTGTGGACCCACCCGGAGACATCACCACTTTCTTGGCACATCAATCAATCATTGCACAGTTTCTGGACAACCAATCCATGCCCAAAATAATCTGAAGGTTGGCCATCGGCAATCCTATCAGATCTACCGAGAAGTCACGGCCATCCCACTGAAACGCTACATCGCGATGAACAGTGGAGGTCAAACATTTTTCTCCGGTGGCGGTGGTAACCCGCATCGGTGGAGAAAGCACATCACTGGGCAACTCAAGCCCCACAGCAATAGGGGTAGCAACAAAAGAGTGCGTTGCCCCGGAATCAAATAAAACATCAATAGCTGATCCACCAATGGTAACAGTACCTCTGACCAGGTTCGGAGCTCCGTCCGACTGCTGACGATCAAGTGTGTAGACTCGTCCGGTGGTAGGTGGCACGGCTGGTGCCCCAGTAGGAACCATCTGCAATGGCACAGCCTGCACTGCAGCAACTCTCGCCGTCGGGCAATTTCTAGAGTAGTGGCCCTCCTTGCCACACTGGAAGCATATCAACTGACCGGTAGAACACGGCCCGAAATGTGACTTCCCACATCCCGAACATCTGGGAGCAGGAGGTCTAGCGGCGTTCCCCGGAGCGGCAGTCTTTCTGAACTGGTTTGGCGCTTGCTTAGCCGCCAACGGTGGTTTGCCCTTGCCCTTGTTGGCAAAGTTCTTGTTCTTCCAGGGAGTAGAACCGCCGGTACTCTGTGGTACCTCCATCTTGGCCTTCTTGGCCTTACTCGTGCTGTAGAAGTCCTCAATATCACGACACTGCTGGACCAGTGTCCCAAAATCTCTGGATGCAGACCCAGCTAAGTAACCAGCAATATCCTCATTAAGTCCCCTGCGGAACTTAGCAGCCAAGAATGTAGGAGTAGGCCTCGCCATCCTGAAGTGTGAAAACTTCACCAGCTCATTAAACTTGGCCAGGTACTCGTCGACAGACAATGAGCCCTGAACCAACCGGTCAAACTCTCCCTGCTTCCTCTCCTGTGAGTCATAAGGGAAGTACTGACCCAGGAAGCTCTCCTCGAAGAATGGCCACGTCATCACATGGCCCTGCATCTCGTAGACCTGAGAAAGGTTGGTCCACCACTCATGGGCCTCGCCCTACAGCATGTACGTGGCGAACAACAGCTTCTGCGGATCGGTGCACTGCATGATCCGGAAAATCTTGTCTAGCGCCTGAAGCCATCTAGCAGCAGCAATGGGATCATACGATCCGTCGAATGAAGGTGGCTTATGCTTGCGGAAAGCATTCAGCCGGCGATCGATCTCGTCACGATCCTCAGCAAGTACGGGGATAGTCTGCATGGCCCCCGTCAAGTGACTACCCTCACCCATCTGGCTCTGGGTGTCCTCCTGTTGACTAGGCGGAGGTGGAGGCGGTGGCGGCGGTGGAGGTGGTGGAGGACCCTGGCCCGCAGCAGGACCAGCCCTCAACTCCTCCAACATGACCCTCATCATAGTCATGTTGGCCATCCGGTTCTCCTCCAGAACCTCTGCCGTGGTTTGCCGGTTCGCATCTCGAATTGCGTCCAGCATCGCCCGGTTCGCCAGCCTCGTGGCTTCCTGGTCGGCTAGTCGGGCCGCCTGCATCTCAGCTAATGCAGCCAGGACAGGATCCGTCTGATCCTCGCTCGTACTCGTGTTCCTCCTTGGTGGCACCATGACTCTGCACAAGTTACACAAAGAATGAGTTGATCAGGCCCACGCCATGTGGTCACATATGCATCATCATGACACATACCAGTCAGAGAGAACGCAAAGTAGACACGCAACGACACATCCTATGTTATTGCAATACATACAGGCTTTTCCCTAGAAAGTGCTCTGATACCATAAAATGTAACAGCCCGTGTCAACCCGGTCTGTTAACACACTATCGTATTAAGCCACGCTTAATTAAAATGCGGAATAACTTTTTCTTTAATTCAATTATGACGTCATTGACTTAACCAACTGGATTACTTAATCATTTTCATAAAAATACTGCCTGTATGTAAATTGCAAGACATCTAACTGGAATACCTCATATATAAATAATAGGTGAGTATCTAAAGCCACAGGTCTACACAAGTAGCCTGGGTCAAAATCCTGATACTTTAATTACAACATTAATTTAACAAGACGATAACAATCATGTGGCATGGACAAACCCCATGCTCACCAAATAAGGCAACAATGCCCACAAATAGTCTCAACATAAACTTAACATAAATAAAGCAGAAAACATAACAGCAGTCAAATAAACAGCAATCCACAACCAGCACGTCAGCATAATTATCAGCTCAGCTCTGACCTCCTGCCACCTGAGCCCTCAACATTACCTGATCCTGAAATAAGCGTCCCCAAACGTGGGGTGAGATCTCTAACAAGAAATCTCAGTAAGACAAGGGGTCCTCAAGGAGTCTCCACCCCAAGCTCACTTACATGTGTAATATAAGTTCTAAAAACAGTATTTACAATGTAAGTTCCAAAATCATGCGATGCAGCAATTAATCATGTCATGTGTGCTTTCAAATCTACTGGCCAGAGAAATGTAGGAATACGTCTATGCCTACATGAGTACATGGATACTACCTGCACCTCACCCACATGCTTCTCCATCTTGTATGTACTACATACTCAGGATTGCCGTCTAGGTGGACACCACATGCATATCATAATGCTCATTACATATAAACAGCTTAACAGCATTTCCAAAATAATCAAAGCATGTAACACAGCATGCATAAACCCATCCCCATGGGACATGGTGGAACATCAAAATGGCTAAACCGAGGACACGAAAGTTTACCTTGCAAGCTAGCTATCCAAGCCAAGAGTCCAAACACTCACAAGTCCACAAACAGCGGTATCACAATCAGATATGGACCATTAACAAGTCAATATAAATGCATCACAAGCATACAACTTAAAGACTACGCCTTTCCTTTACGTTTTACGTCTTAAGGCTTCCAACAAAGCCATAAGCCCTTAATCATATGATTCTGACTTAGTCCATTTATTACAGAAGTTCAACTTCCTTAAACTAGGGTCCCCACACACCCCATAGCTTACTGTTCATACAGTAAAGCTACTGTCTGCGCAGAACCCAGGATATCCGGATATCAGAAGGGGCATATCCGGATATGCCATATCCGGATATCACACTGGACATATCCGGATATGTCATATCCGGATACCCAGATCCCATATCCGGATATCAATATCCGGATACCATATCCGGATACTGATATCCGGATATCTGTTCGACAAATATACGGATATCTCACGACAGAATGCAGTTTCTGTATTTCGTGAATATCCATCCCAAAGGTCCAACTTTTAATACATGTATACGTTAAAGCATGCATCTTTAGTTCATTTTAGGTTCATATACCTTAAACCCTCTTGTTTACTCATTAAACATGGCCAAGACATCAACTTTAAGCATCATAAACTCATGATCATAGTGAGGTAACTTACCAAAGTTCAAAACAGAGGCAAGTTGTGCTCTTGGAGCTCTCCCAAGGTTCCTCAAACACAGCCTAAGTAGGAGCACGAAAATGGCACTTCAAGATGGGTTCTTGCACCACAAGAAGGCATTTTGAAGCTCACAATGACTACCACAAGGTAGCCATCACTAAAGCTCCAAACTCATGCTCACTAACTACCCCTCAACTCAGAAAAACAAGGCTCACCACACACAATATGCACACAAGCACTCTCCAATGCCCACACTCAAGTGTTTACTTGATCAAGAAGAGAAACAATGATCAAAGGAGGTGACTTTGGTGAGAAAAGGAGGAAGAAATGAAGAACAAGGGGGGCTGCCTCAAGGCTGCAGAAAACTCACGTAGGAAATATGGCTGCCTAGGGTTGTGTGCCTTAGTGTGCCTATTTATAGGCACATGGCCGCTAATCGCGCAGTATTAGCCTTAATCGCAAAGTAAAAGATCTTGATCCCAAACTTCGGATTCTAGACCTACGCATTTTTCTAAGATTTGTCATATTTTTATTTTATTTTTCGGAGCACCTTTCCGGTACGCGCTTTTCCATAGCCAGTATCAGTTCTGGCATCAGATTACGTCATTTTGACTTGAAACTTGTTTTACAAGTCCTACATAATATTCTAGTAATTATCATGCATTCGTTATAATTTTCCGGGATACTTTTCCGGTACGCATTTATACCGAGTAGCAGAACCGGTATCTGCGCTTTTCTTCCGAAAAGCGACTTTCAGCATTTTTACTCACTCAATATAATTATCTAAGCCTATTAATAATTGTTAGGGTCAATTATGGAATTATTTCCTAATTATCATAATTAATTCACTAATTACCTTAATTAGCGGTGCGGGTTCTTACATTAACCTTTCCAGAGTAAACAAGCTACTACGTGTAGCTTTGGAGTAGGGTAAAGCTCTGTGGTTAAAGATTTTAAAGACTATACGTACGGAGTTCAATGAAGCAATTAATAGAAAGAAAAATATTTCTTTTCAGCTTAGATTATGATGTATTTCTGATGTAATAGCGAACTTGACTTCTTTATAATTAGATTTTAAGAATATTTTATCATATGTCTTATTTCATATCCGTTACATTGGAATTTCATTATAATTCTCTTTCTCCTATTTAAAATAAGATTTAAGAATTAATGTGATATCCTCTGTGCTAGTGAGTTGTAGAGGATGTTACACATAGATAGGCCGAGGCTCAAGATCAAGTATAATTCTCTCTTTTTTTAAAAATTATTACTATTATTATTATTAGTATTATTATTATCAAACCGAATTTTCAATTGATTAGGAGAGATATGTTCTTATATTTCATTTTACATAATTAGATTATATGAATTTATTGTTAGATAAATATATATAAAATTATTAATGTGATTTTCACTTAACAGACAAAGTTTTTTGGGTTGATTTGGTTACTTATGTGGTGTCATAATATTTGTGGTCAAGAGTTTGGTTCTTATCATCTCATTTTATTAACAAGTAATTAAATATTATAGAGTTTCTTAGTTGGACATGTACATTATTTATCTTTTGAGTCCAATAGTCGCTTGTATAAGAAAAAGTATTAGAAAAATATAATATAAAATTATTACGTGACATTTATTTAATTGCTTGAATTCTTTTTTTTTGTTGATTTATTTATTTTACATTTATCTTAATTATTCACAAATAAATCCATAATAATGAGGAAAAAAAGCAATAAAATAAAAAAAAATCATTAATAAAATAAATGACTTCATTTTACATAATTGAATCACGTGATATTTGAGCCCTTGATAGGAAAATATAAAAATCATTAGTGTAGTATCATTGAATAGCTTAAACTGTTGCATTGAATTGGTTCTTTACATGGTATCAGAGTAGCTCTCATGCGAGGGAGCGTGTTAGAAAAGTATAAAATCATTAATGTAACTTCACTCATAAGCTTAGACTTTTTGGTTGATTTATTTTTTACAGCCCTCCTCTGCACTTCTAGAAAATATTTTTTTAGTAAACACGAAGTATATCATCTGTTCACTTTTTCTGCAGTCAATGTACTTATTTATATTGAGCCCAAAACGACGTCGTTTTGGGACAAAAATCAAAATATTTTTGTAACTAAAATTTATATCAGGGTTATAATAGTTTTTTCATTATAATTTTTAAATTTTTCAACTCAAACCGACATTGTTTTGTGAGTGAATATAAATAAATTATCTGTACTCACTGTAAAAATATTAAAGTTATACATCATTTATCAAATATAACAATAAATAACATATTTACATTACTCTTGCCTTTATAATTGTTTCCATAATTCCACTAATACAATGATTTCCTATTTTGGTAATAAAGCTTTTTTTTGGTATAAACTAGAGGAAGGATGAGACTAAACCATCAATCGAGGAGAGAGAGAGAAAGGCACGTCCTCTAGCCCCCAAAAATTTTCCAATAATTTGAGGTAGGATTTGAACCCCCCAACTCAAGCAAGCCTTTGGGAGCTAAGTTGCCAACTGAGCTACCTTTGGGGTTATAACGTCCAGCTTTTTGTAGTTTCGTTTATATTTTTAATAAAATATTTTCTTTTATATAATAGTAGTATTGAGATTTGAACATATAATTTTATATAAATTATATAAGCTCCTTACCGCTAGACTAATCCTAATAACTTATAAAACATTTTTTTAATGGTTTATTGTTTATCATTTAAAAGGATGGTCATTTTAGATGAATATAATGTGCTTTTTCAAATTTTAAATTATAAAATTTTTCCTCTCCTCCCCAAGTTTATTTCTTTATCTCTCTTAAAATGATATAAGTGTGTATCCTTTAAAAGGATACACACTTTTCTCTTTTTTTAATGGCTAGTATCGTTTACACTTGATTTGAATTTATTGAAAAAAAAAATTTCAATTGAAGATTACAATAATATTGTTCATTTTAATTATATTTTCACTTATATTTAATTTTATTTTTAATTTGATATATGATTTTCAAATTTGCTTCACAACCTTGGGATACACTACCCCAAAAGCTAGCTCAAATGGTGGGAGTGCCCAAGGCCTTATAAACTCCACATTAGTTGCTCTTCAACCAATGTGAGACTATATATCGCAACATGCCTCCTCACACAAGAGCTCTCTTGGCTTGAAACGTGGATTACGCAACAGACCCAATCTTTGGTTTACCTTTTTTGTGCTTCCACTTTAAAGTGGGGCGGTGAGGATCGAACCTCAAGCTCTGATACCATGTAAAGAACTTTGGGATACACCACCCCAAAAGCTAGCTCAAAGGGTGAGAGTGCCCAATACCTTATAAACTCAACATTAATTGCTCTTCAATCAATGTGGAACTATATATCTCAACACTATACTTGCAGAAATATAGATAGAGTACTTAAAGATAATAAAATATCTCTCTTAAAGCTTAATAATTAGAAATCTTACAAACTGGGGAAACTAATGTATTTTTTAGTCCTGAAATGAATTCTCCCATATTTTTTATTTGATATGATTATATTATTTTAAAAAATTGCTTATTTATTATTAAATTAACAATTACAATTTTGAAGACGCAATTTATAAAATAAAAAAAAAATTACTATTTTGACTATTGATTATTAATTTATAAAATACTGACTGAGATTTTTCATATAACTCACCATTCCATGTTGCCTATTCATTTAAGTATATAAAATGGATGCTCTATTGAAGTTAGGCCCTTAAAAGGGTGCATTTTGATAATGAAAAAATTATGGATGTACAGAACTAATTTAATTTTGTCTAATCGTTTACTTTATAGGATAAGAAAAGAGGTTCATTAAACGTTGCTGATACAGCCACTCATTGCAGTTTAATTCAAAAATGAAATGGGACGAATTCTTATACCAAAAAAAAAAAAAAGGGGACGAATTCACGTATTTAGTAAATAGGCTTACAAGATTAATCTATCTTATTTTTTGTTTCAAAAGTTAAAATTAATGATTGTAGATACAATACATTACACCTCTATTGACATAAGTGTACCGACAATCATACATACACCAAATATTTTACAGTATCCATACTTTTTTTGGGAAATAAGTATATAATCTAATTTTTTTAGTATATATACATCCTTTTTAAAAATTGGGTGTCTTTGCACCGTATTTCTCTCGGAAACTATAATATGGACACGGTTGTAGATAACAAGCAAATCAAGTTCACAAACCTTGCACCAATCGAATTTAATTATTCCGATTCAATATGAAAATTAGATAGCGACACAATGGAGTGATTATAATCACAGGTGTAGTCCCATTTGATATTGGTCCATGCATTTCGATGGAGTGTGGGCACCCTTAACGGTCATAGAACATAAGAAAAGGATATAGATTTTGTATGTTGAATTAATATCTAATAAGATTTTATCATCTATCATTTAATATGACCACAAATTTTTTTCTACACACACAACATTTTGTGGGGCCCGCAGGAAAAAAAAAATTTCGGCACAAAAAACGAATCTCTATAACATAACACAATCACTTTTCCTACAACATAACTCTTATAAAACCCATCTAATAATTATGGTCGATCTTTTTCCTTTCCAATACAGTCTTTGAGAGGGATTTAAAACCTTAATAATGGAATTGTTAAAGAACCACTTCAACCAAAAACCTTAAGACATTGGGTGATGACCTTTTTTAATGAATTATATTATATTATTTAACAAGAATCTGTTGAGATATATAAAACCATTCAAAAGCCTTCACCCACCAGCTTAAGCTTTTGGATTGAATTGGTTCTTTAACATGGTATCAGAGCCTCGTGTCCCGAGTTCGATCCTCGTCGCCCCCCACTTTCTTTCAAGTGGAATTTCTTTGTTCGCACAAGCATGTGGGCCTATGCATTGTCCACCCTGTTGGGTCAAGTCGGACCCTCAAGTTAATTGCGGAAGTGCTTCCACTATATGAATAATAGGTTACAACAATCAAACATCCCTAGTTTTTCACTAGAGGTACAATCAAACATCTCTAATCTTTAACTAGAGGTACAATCAAACATCCCTAGTGAAACATCCCTAGTCTTTCACTAGAGGTACAATCAAACATCACCTATAATGGTGGTATTCAAACATCCCTAGAGATGTCTCACTCAAACTCCCCCTAGAGGTATTCAGTCAGGTTCTTTCTCTCATGGAGAATTTCTTCACCTCACTTTGTTGATCTCATCTCTTCCTTTAGATGGCTTGGAGGGATATCTTCAATGCTCTAGATTCTTCTTCATTTAATGTGGAGGATTTCAACACAACTATTCGTTCTCCCATGAAGTCCTTTCCTTTTCCCATGAAACCTTTTCTTCTTCCATGCATTGGAACTTGTATCTAATTAAGGAGAAATAATCTAATACACCCTTCAAGTTCAGTGGGCTCTCGTGTGAGGGGACGTGTTGAGATATATAAAACCATTAAAAAATCTTCACCCACCAGCTTAAATTTTTGGGTTGAATTAGTTCTTTAACAGAATCCGTTTCGAAGCAGAGTAGTCGTGAAATGATGAACCGATTGCTTTTAAAAAAATACCTAATAATTATGGACACACTTACAAAATGCGTGGCCAATTTGAAATGAGATAGCATCTTTAGATTTGAACATGTGACAAATTAAATTTAATAAAATAAAGGGAGCTGTCTCATCAACAGCTCGTTCTTGCAAAGACAAATGAACATCCACCGGAGAAATGGAAAATTATTGAGCATGTGCATGTAGCGTTCTGATGATGGTACGTACGTGAGTGTGGGACATGTTTTTCTCTCGTATTTTTATGTCTGTTCTCTTCTTATTATTCTAATAATATCTCATTTGTAATAGTAAGTACAACAGGCTTGTTGTGGGGATGTGACCAGTGGGACCCAGAACCCGTGGATCGGGAGAACCTACTCCTAGCATGCACTCTATGGTCGAATCTACATTGATATAAATACATAAATGACAAGAAAAATCGTAAGTACACTCCAAAAGCACTCTCTAACATATAACCAAATTGTGTGAGCCAAGCCAAGACCTTCGTTGTCATCTGTGAGCAAGGAGTGGGCATGCATGGCCAGTACTGTAATCGACAAACTCGTGGGCAAATATTATAATTATATTAAGTTATGGGAAAAAAATTTCTTATGTTGCATGAGAAATCTCCTCTCCTACCACTCTCATTTCGATGTCCGTGCCAATCATTTTTCTATTTTTCTTTAAGATGGGTTCCATCCCTTTCTCTCTCCGTGGAAAAACTTGCATTTCTCATACAACATGAGAAATTGCAAGCCCTTGAGTTATTCCGGACCCATATAATCATTTCATAAATTGTTGAACATTGTCGACTTTATCTGAGCTAAATTCGTTTAAAAACAAGGAAAGATATACTTATCATTAAAAAAGTTTGGGTTTTATTTTTCTCATTCAACATGAGAATTGAATTCTCATGTTGTAGAGACAAAAAGTATGTGGGACCCGTATATTAGAAAAAATTATGTGTAGGACCCACATTGGTACGGAAATCGAAGGGTGTGTAGGAAAATTCAAATTCTCATGTTAAATGAGAATTATAAAACCCAAAAAGTTTATCATCTTTACAACTAACATAATTATTGTTGATTTTCGTCAATTTAACGATTATAACATATTCAAAATTATTTGGTCACGTTTATAAATTAATTATTAATTCCGAATAAACTCAATAAATTATAATCATTAGATTGATGAAAATGTGATAAATTTTTTTGGTGATAATTATATTATGCCCGAAATAAATAAAGCGTTAAACTTCATAGATATCTAATCTCCCTTATTTATAGGCAAGAAACTTGAAATCTTTATAATTATATTTGGGGAAGGATATTGTAACAACCAAGTTTGTGTTACTACCATGTTACTACCAGTCAATCTCACCGTTAGATCGCTTATGTTGATCCAACGGTTATATTTATTTTAATCTTTGTACGGTCATGATTCCCCAAATTTAATATTTTATATTTATTTTCACTTTTATATGGTCATGATTTCCCATATTTAATGTTTTTACTTTAAATTTGGGAAATCATGACCATACAAAGATGAAAATAAATATAACCGTTAGATCAATATAAGCGATCTAACGGTGAGATTGACTGGTAGTAACATGGTAGTAACACAAACTTGGTTGTTACAATATCCTTCCCTACGGAGCCAATTATAATTATGATTGAGCATACCCTTATTTGAACATGTATTTACTTTAATAAAATATTAGTTTATGATTTATATATAAAAAAATGATTTGCAGTTATCTACATTGAGCCTAAAATGATGTCGTTTTGAGACGAAAATTAAGGTATTTTTGTAATTATAATTTGAGGAGGAATATTCTTACTACCAAAATTTTCTACTACCACCTCACTACCTATCTAATCACCATTGGATCAATATTTTCTCTTTTTTCACAAACTTTTTAACATTCTCTCTCTTTGATCCAATGATGATTAGATAGGTAGTAAGTTGGTAGTAGAAAATATTGGTAGTAAGAATATCCTCCCTCTTATAATTTATTTCAGTGTTATATATAATAATCTTTTACTATAACTTTTTTTATTTTTCAAACCAAAACGATGTCGTATTGGAAGTGGATGTAGATAATTTATCTGTGAATGTAAAAATATTAAAGCCAAAAATTAATTTGATTATAACCCAGATTTTGAGAATTTATTTTTTAGCCTTACTGTTTGATTTCATCACTTTTTATGCTATAGTTCTACGTTCTATTCGATATATTATTTAATATTTCATCACTAATTTGATTATAATCCATGATTTGTGATTATATATTTTTCAATTAAAGACAAGGAAATAATTTCAATTAAAAACAATGAAAAATATTATTTATTTAATATTTTTCATCAAGCATTAGTAAGTCAATTAGAATTTTCACCAGAGACATCCCTCAAGCTTACATGTTGTCCTAAGGATACTCAGATGCAAATAGTCCTACTGATCAGAGAATCTACCAAGTATGATTTACGCATCATCATGCAACATACAAAACATAGGAAAACACCATCCTATGCCACACTCAGTGCATACACATACGTATAATAAAGCATTAAGCTACTTTATTGCATTTACATACACTATCAACAACCACTATCCAATCAGGGTTTGGTGGAACAATAAAGGGATTAAAATCCAAGGTCCGAAGGCTTACTTCAATGTTTCCAATTCAACCTTTGTTCACCAACAAGTTTGCAACCAATCAAACTCTGAATTCAAGCTACAAACTTGCAAAATACACACCTACACAAAGGTGTCACACAATCAATCAATACAAGTTAATGAATATCAACATATTCATCAATAATTCCACACCACAACTTGGCATGAACTTAGCTATCCAAATGAGCTAATCAAGCTCCATAGCTTCCTCCAATGGATAGTCGCTCAAAGTTGGTCCACTTGCCTTAATCCTAGCAACACAAGGGACACAATCAATCATCCAATTCACTAATTGCTCAAAATTGTAGAACATTCATAAGCTCAGGCATGAATTCTAATAAATATCATGGTATGCCCAAATGACTATTTAAACTCATTTCTATTGATTACTCATCATTTCTAACAACTTTTTCAAAGGGGTTAAGCTTAAATCAAACTCAAACTCATACCACCCACAAGGACACTATTCATCATCTTCCTCCATCTTACAATCTCTATAAAAACCAAGTTTAAGGAGTGAAAACTTACCATAAATGGTTGCTTAACCAAGGAATGATTGTTCCTAAAACTTCCAAGGAGTGAAATACCCCCAATCTCCTCCAATCTTTAAAGGGTTCGAACTCTTGGGAGGAAGAAATCTCACATCGCAATGCTCCCCACTCAAAACCAAGACAGGATTAAGGATGAGTGGGAGATTCTAAGTGGTTTTGGCTTTTGAATCACTGAAGATGGTTGAGAATCAAGGGATTTAGGTTTTCTCATTTTCTCCTTTCCTTTCTTTCTTTCTCGGGCTCGTCCGCCGGAAGAAGAAGAAAATGAGACTTCTTTTGTTTGTTTGCACTTAACTTGGTTAAGTTTTCTTGAATGGGTAAAAACTTATCTATCTATTCACCTCCATTCACAACCAAACTTTACCCTATGGTCTGAAGTATTATTCTAGCAATATTTTTACTTTTACACTTTGGGTACTTTTTACCTAAACCCATTTTACCCCTTAATACTCACTAAGTGCAGTTTTTATTTCAAAACTAACCATGATTGATTAAATTAAATATTTTCCTAATTCAACCCGCTAATACAAGATTAATTACCTAATTATATACAATTAATTAAATATCATGGTAAGGGACATTATAATTTTCAGCCCAAAATAACATCATTTTTAGTTTAATACAGATAACTTGTCTGCATTCACTGCAAAAAAATAAACCCTTAAAAAAATTGAATTTTTTTTAAAATTATAACTTTGAATGATTTGCAATTTGACACTAACCCATAAGCCTTTAGAGCATTAGGATGTCAGGATCTTTATTACTATGGGGTTTTTCGCCGCACGGGCTTTTTTCACCCTAACTCACATGGGTTCAAGCTTAATAAGGTGGACTAATCCATATTGACAACTCTACTTAGCAATGCTCACCATTAAAAACCATCCTTGTATTTTAAAATAAATAATTATCAATGTACTATATTGGGCTATTACTGTTAATAGATTTTTCTAAGGGGTTCATAACAATATTTTGAATTTTGATTCAAATTTTTTTAAACCTGAACTATTATCTTAGCATGGTGGGGACTAAATTATAGGAATGACCTCGCTTATTTTTTAAAATAAAATGATTGACGTATTCCATAACACCTGTGTTACCTAAATTGATTTTAATTGTAAAATCAAACATTGATTCCTTATGAAATGAGAACGCCAATAAGCATAAACAACTATTGTGATTATCAATTAATCTCTTCAAAACTCATCTCTATTAGAAGTTATATAAGATAAAATATTTCATATGATAGGCTGGGCCACGGGTAGACCTACATGGGGCGTGCATGGGCGGCCGCCCCCCTCTAAAGTCTGAAAAAAAATGTTTACATCCCAAAAAAATACATTGTATGTTTCATTTTTCATAACTGGTGTGTTACTTTAACCAAACTAGCATTGTGTGCCTTTTGGATCTTAAACGAGTTGCATTGATTTTATCTTGTTGATGATCGGTACAGTGTTTTTGTTCAAAAATTTTGATTTCACTTTCCGAGTCTCCTTCTTTTGCTTCATTTGATACTCAAAATCTGTTAGCATGGAAAAGAAGCTTCATACCCATTTTCCTGTTGTGAGTATTTTCATTTTCTCTTTGTAAAGTTTTGATCTTTTTGTAGTTTCATGTTGTTCGAATGCTCAAAAACCATAAGAAAGTGAAAGAAAAAAATGGGTATAAAATACTTGTAGTTTGCAATAATTTTTGAAATTTATTTGTTTAGCTTTATGGTGCTTGATAATTGAAGTAGATGAGTATGTAGTGATGCGGGCATTATGGAACTTTATGATGTTAGTTTTAAGTGCTTGCATAATTTGGGTTCCGCGAGCTTCCCCCTCTTTTTGGATTTATTTTAGTTATGAGATTATATTTGTTATTAAAATTATTTAATGGATGCATCTCTTGAGATCATTTTACATGTTTTTTGTTCTAAGATTGTGATTCTCCTACTTTTCATCGTTGACATGGCATATGGAAATGAAATAATCTATGTTAAATTCATCAACTTAATATACTTGTTAAATTATATTTAATTTAAAATTCTATAAGTTGGATTTATTAAAAAATTTGCTCCCTTCATATAATTTTCTGGATCCGCCACCGCTCCGCTATAGGTCGTGGTAAACCGACTTGGCAATTTACACTAGTGTTGATTAAATTATTAATATGTTCATGGATTCCAAAATTAGTGAAGAATAAAAACTATTCCAATATTTTAACATCACAATTAAAAAAGATACCCATGACATAAATTGCAAAGAGACAGATAATAAATGTTTTTAATATTTTTATTAGTTAGGAAGATTGTTAAGTTATTGTTTCAAAAGATTTTAGCATTTTTCTTGGTCAAAATTTAAAAATAATAATAATTTTGATCAGGGTAAAAAATTATATTATCATTCAGTAATATGTTATCAGTTGTTTAATGAGTTTGATAATATATATTATGTAAAACTTGTTAATGATATGAATACATAATACTAGATGAATCAAAATTAAAACTGTTCTGGAATGAATATTGATGGTCTAGCAGGATAGCTAGTATTTGTATCTACGGAGCTTATGGTAAAGATGACAGGAAATGAGAAGTCTTGTACCTTAGGCCAAAGTCCGATGGTATGAACAAGGGGTGTGTGTGTGAGTCACCCTAGGAAGCACGGACACTTGTAAAAATAGGAAGAGTTAGGTCCGACACGCTCCGACACGGTGTCGGACACGCGGTTGACTTTTTCCGACACGTTGACCATTCCGACAATCGAATTTGACCGTGTCCGACACGGTCAAATGCCATTTTCGTAATTTTTAATTTTTTTATTTTTTTTAATTTTTTTTATTTTTTTTAAAATTGAAATATATTAATAAAGCTTCGACCTGATCATATCAGTTTTATTTTTTTGTTTTTTTTTCCCCTTAAGTAGATAAGAGATCATCTCAACATCATTATTGTCAATTCCTATTACGCTCTTGTTGTATCTCATTCTCTCTGATCTCTCTCTAATATGATTTGATTTCTTTATCTGATATTATGTCTCTCATCCCAGTTTTTTATTTTTTTATTAAAGCTTCCATCTTTATAAAGTGTTGATGGGTATTATTAATTTAGTTTCATTTTTTTTTGTTAAATTATTAAATATAAAAAGAAAATACACTATATAAATTAAAAATATTATTTAATATTAAAACGTGTCCCAACGTGTCGAAATTCATAATTTTTTAGGATTGACATATCAGAGTGTCGTGTCGTGTCGTGTCGTGTCGTGTCACGTGTCGTATCGGTGCTACATAGAAGTCACCTGCGGTGGATAGGATGTGCTCTGGGCACAAGTATTGTAGCCATGGTGGCCAGGATATGTTATCAGATGAGTCCCTATATTAGTTATGAGATGATCCCCCTTGTTAGCTGATAGGATGCTCCTAAAGGTATAAGCTAGGAAGAGTTACAGGGGATTATTGGATAAGGAAAATGTTGTTAGTAGGAATATTCTAGAAGGCTGAGTCTGTTAGAGGAGAGAAGGAAGTAATGCTGAGGTGGCAAAACTGTTAGAGGAAATAAAAGGTGAAGAGTGGCGTGAGGATGAGGAGGCTGGGAATTTGGGAGTTCTTTGGGAGAGATCAGTGTCTCTTAAAATACACTGAACCAGCCATGGAGTCAATTTGTTAGTAGTTGATTTGTTATTTTGTTCTGCACTTAATTTCCCTTTGTTATACACAGATCCAAGTATTGTAACTGTTTCTTTTCATTAAATATAGAAGAAAATCCAGATTTCTGGGCCAAATACCTTGTGTTGCTGTGTTTAACTCTGATTTAATTACCAGTCTTATCAATTGGTATCAGAGCACTCCGATCCTAGGGGTGCTTTGAACTGTTGACGCACGCCATGGACAACCGATTTGAGGTCATAGAAGAGAGGTTGAGGAGGAATGAAGAAATTGCAGAAGTGAGGAGTCGCATAATTGATCATAAATTGACAGAAATCTTGCAGATCCTTCAACGGCGACAAGGAAGGGCAGGTAGAGGAAACAGAGACAAGCACCATCGTAGTGGTTGTTCTCGCAAGAGAAATCTGGATTCCTCTGAATCGGAATACAAATCTGAAGCAGACGAAGGCCATGATCACAAAACGCTGCAGGATGATAGATCGAACAGAATCGAGGGTGTGGAGCGTGGGTGTCAAAACCATGGCTGTATGATCCCAACACTCAACCTCCTGAAGATCATCGACGAAGAGGAAGCAACGAAAACATACGGCAGTGGCGATCCCACAACTCAACCACTCATAGCCGAACATTTTGGGGAAAATCCGAGCAACGTGCGCTCAACTGAAGGGAGCGCGCGCAGATTGGAGATGTCGAGCTGGGAAGATCCGTCGAAGAAGACGACATGGGAGAAGCCAAACGTAGCTTGCTTAGGAGATGGGTTTGGAGTTGGGCCTAGTATCACAGGAGGTGGGCTGGGTCATAGTGCTAAGCCCAACAGAAGCTCAATTAATAACTCAAGTGCCAAGCACATGAGTTTTTCTACCACTGTGAAACTGAGTGACACGCTGATAGCCATTCACGCGTCTGTTCATGCCACGCTTCAAGCCACTACCACACATGGCAACGTCATGGGACAGTCTGGACAACCCAAAGCGACTAGAAGCGCTGGGAGCGACGAGGCCATGACGGAAGGTCGTCATTTGACCCAGGGGCAGCTTCAAGACATGCGAAAAGGGGGGGTATGCTTTATATGTGAAAAACAGTGGAAACCAAGTCTTCGATGCAAGGAGCCACAACTCAAATTGCTGATAGTCGACGAAGGGGGTGTTGAAGGAGATGAAGCCACACCAGAAGAAACTAACCTGATGGAAGCTTCAGGCGAGGGCTGTCAAAATCGAGAAAAAAATGTTCTACAGGTGCCCATGTACAGTGTTCCAAGGCTCTATTTGAACCAAAGTATGATGATATGGGGTTTGGTTAAGGGTGAAGGGGAGCAGTTGTTGGCAAGGGTTACGAGGGTACCAGAGATGCTACAGCCGCCGAAGGAGGTGGCCCAACCTCCACCGTTACCGGAGCCGCCGGATTCATGCTTTGGCGAGGAGTTGGCATGCTGTAACTGCGTGAGAAAGTTGCAGCAAGAAACGGTGACAAAACAAATTAAAAATGTAAATGGGGCAAAGATGAAATGGGATCTGGTCCAAGTTACCACCAAATTGACACAAGCCCAGCCCAGTGAAGCTAGTTTAAAAATGGAATGGGTATTTTTTGCAGAATCGGCCCAAATTAAGATTAAGTTGTGCCCAGTTAAGTCTAAAAATAATGGTATTTCTGTCTCTGTTTGTTGTGCGAATTGGGCCTGGCAGCCAATAAGCCCATTTGCACAAGGTACAATATTTTATCCTTTCAAGCTGCGTATCCGTGAATGCCAGGGTGAAAAGCCTCTTAATGTTTATTCATTTGAGGTCATCCTGCAGTTGCCCTATGGAAAACAGGGTAGAACCCATCAGTTATTGACAAACATTTCGAAGTCATTGCTTGGGCTAAATTTATTCTCATTTGTTATGGTAAAAGCCCTTCAAGTTGGACAAATATGGGATCCTGGTGGACAACATCTTACTTTGAGCACATGTGGATCTCTACAATTCAAGCAATGGGATCCCGGTGGAAGGATTTGGAGAGATGAACCTCACCTTGAGGGCAAGGTGAGTGTTTTGGGGGGGAGTATTGATAGGATGCTCCTAAAGGTATAAGCTAGGAAGAGTTACAGGGGATTATTGGATAAGGAAAATGTTGTTAGTAGGAATATTCTAGAAGGCTGAGTCTGTTAGAGGAGAGAAGGAAGTAATGCTGAGGTGGCAAAACTGTTAGAGGAAATAAAAGGTGAAGAGTGGCGTGAGGATGAGGAGGCTGGGAATTTGGGAGTTCTTTGGGAGAGATCAGTGTCTCTTAAAATACACTGAACCAGCCATGGAGTCAATTTGTTAGTAGTTGATTTGTTATTTTGTTCTGCACTTAATTTCCCTTTGTTATACACAGATCCAAGTATTGTAACTGTTTCTTTTCATTAAATATAGAAGAAAATCCAGATTTCTGGGCCAAATACCTTGTGTTGCTGTGTTTAACTCTGATTTAATTACCAGTCTTATCAGGCACCCGTCCAATTCCTATTCGGAAACGGGAAAACAAAGTCATTTGCCACCAGAAGAAGACCGGCCCTCCGGGATAAAAATGGTTTACCAAAAGAAGATCGGTCCTCCGAGATAAAAATAGTTTGCTAGAAGACCTTTGGGCACCCGTCCTTTTCATACTCGGAAGTGGAAAAATTGTTGAACATTTGATTCTGAATAATCCTAATCAGCGCACAAGACATCATCATATAGGGTTCTCATATCCTACTCAGAAGCAATTACAAACCCGGACACGACTACAACCAAAGAGCAACACGATAAAGCAACCTGGAACCCGAAAGCCTTCATAAGCTGGGTTTTCCCGGCATTTATATCCTTTTTCAAAATACTAAACATTCTTTGATAAGGCAGTATCCTTTTTCACAATACTAAACATTCTTTGATAAGGCACGAGGGCTTTACTTTTACCCTGACATTCCGACTATGCGCAATGCCAGGCTAGGGGGCTTATGTTATGAACCACTTATGTGGTACCCACTTTCTATCCCCACTACATGGAGCATCTCATCCTATCACTCTCCCATAACTTCCATCCACTACCAATAGCTACCCACTAAGCATTGCATCATGCCATTAAGTCACCTGCAAACTACCCACTAGGGGCACAACCTCCTGGTACATTTCATCTATATATAACCCCTTATAGCTAATGATAGGATGCTCCTAAAGGTATAAGCTAGGAAGAGTTACAGGGGATTATTGGATAAGGAAAATGTTGTTAGTAGGAATATTCTAGAAGGCTGAGTCTGTTAGAGGAGAGAAGGAAGTAATGCTGAGGTGGCAAAACTGTTAGAGGAAATAAAAGGTGAAGAGTGGCGTGAGGATGAGGAGGCTGGGAATTTGGGAGTTCTTTGGGAGAGATCAGTGTCTCTTAAAATACACTGAACCAGCCATGGAGTCAATTTGTTAGTAGTTGATTTGTTATTTTGTTCTGCACTTAATTTCCCTTTGTTATACACAGATCCAAGTATTGTAACTGTTTCTTTTCATTAAATATAGAAGAAAATCCAGATTTCTGGGCCAAATACCTTGTGTTGCTGTGTTTAACTCTGATTTAATTACCAGTCTTATCAGTGCCCAAGAGGCCATTTAAGGCGGCAAATGACTTTTGCTTTCCCGTTTCCGAATAGGAATTGAACGGGTGCCCAAGAGGTCGATTAAGGCGGCAAGAGACTTTGTTTTCCCGCTTCCGAGTAGGAATTGAACGGATGCCCAAGAGGCCGATTAAGGTGGCAAGGGACTTTGTTTTCCCGCTTCCGAGTAGGAATTGAACGGGTGCCCAAGAGGCCAATTAAGGCTGCAAGGGATTTTGTTTTCCCGCTTCCCAGTAGGAATTGAACGGGTGCCCAAGAGGCCAGTTAAGGCGACAAGGGACTTTTGCTTAACCGTTTACGAGTAAGAATTGAACGGCTGCCCAAGAGGCCATTTAAGGCGGCAAGGGACTTTTGCTTAACCATTTCCGAGTAGGAATTGAACGGCTGCCCAAGAGGCTAGTTAAGACGGCAAGGGACTTTTGCTTAACCATGTCCGAGTAGGAATTGAACGGCTGCCCAAGAGGCCATTTAAGATGGCAAGGGACTTTATCTTAACCGTTTCCGAGTAGGAATTGAACGGCTGCCCAAGAGGCAATTTAAGGCGGCAAGGGACTTTGTTTTTCTAGCCGGGTCTTGATAGCTTCATTCGTGATTTATGATGCTGGTAGATATGTTTCCTCCCTGAAAAACATGAAACATGCAACTTGCAAGGAAGATGTCAATCAATTATTAGAGTAAAAAAGTCTATAAACAAAAGGAAAAGATAGAGTAATTTAAGATACAATTTGTACTGCGTAAGTTGCTCATTTTCCAAATTTGGGATACTAATGATGGGAACAATTACTAATAAATGCTCTGGATTTCTTGGTATGAAGACTTCACTTTCTTGCTTTGGGATATTGATCATTGCCAATAATTGTTGAAAAATTGCTAGAACATGCATAGATTTTTCCTTTGGCAATATTAAATTATAACACCACATTGCCTTCCTTGTAGTCAAGATCCATGCTATAGCCAAAATACATGCTGGTGATTGAGGTCCGAACAAGATGAAAATTGCTTCCCACATATTTTTTTCTCCTTATATACTCACTGTTCTCCCAAATCAAATTCATGATTTCTTAAAATGTGTTAACGCATCCCTGTTTCATTTCAATTTTATTCAACTAATACTTGAGGATCCACCGATGAATATACCCATGCAGAGTCAACAAACAACAGCTGGGTCAAATGAAGAATGGTGAAGAGTATTTCCTCCAAAAGTTTTTTACGTAGTTCCATTTGCTTCTTCAGTTCTGTGAAACATAAGACTTGGTAATTTGACTCCAAGTCTAACACAAACAACAATGACATATCACAGACATTGAGGGATGTTAATGCATATAATTGGAATTTTACAGAAAGAAACCACATCTAATTTTCAAAAATCACAAACGATAACTTCCACCATTGGGAATTCAGGATCACTAACATCCTTGAAGACAAAGATGAAAGAGACATCTTAAGCTTTCAAAAACCCATAACCACTTTGGCACAAATATCTGTCTTAATTCATCTGCATTTTATGTTTTCTACCGAAATTATACAAAACCATAGCTTGCAAGCCTTCTAAAAAGGTCATAATAGGACAACAAAATGCATATATTGCAATTAATTTGCATCCAATTGTACCTAACAAATTGGCTCGTATTTAGGAAACACGCATTCGCTTATCCATTTCTCAACTAACATCAATTTGTAAACTTTACTTAGGAACGGCTTCCGCCCTCCGACCTTTGCAAGGAAATGACCAGAACTTGAATTCTCCAAACAAGGAGATGCAACAAAGAGTTTATATATTTTGTATAATAAACGGAACAATTATATATGAAATAAGATTTTATTTACTTGTAATTCATTTGTAGGTGACCAAGTCAATAGTGAACGACAAAAACAAATATATTAGCTTTAGAAATTCATCAATTGCAGTAATCCAGGAGATATTCTAGGAATTGAAGTTATAAAAACTAATTTCATGAAAGAGGAATTCCTTGGGTGGAGGAACTGCCCAATCGGTAGAAATTTAAAAATACAACCGAGCTTACTATGTTTCTATTAAAATTAAAATATGGGAAACTAATTGGTATAACTCTACTGCGATATGTCAGCACGGCCTATTTGAAATTGATTTGGGGTAAAAACCAGAGTTGCCTTGCAACAAGGACATTCTTCATCTAATTGCAAGGACACGCGCGCATTTTTTTTTTAAACCATGGCATTTTTTTTTTATTATTATTATTTTGTGAAATACACATGCGCTTGTGAAATTCATTAACTGATGTCAACAAAAACAATAAGAGATTTTAAATTTGAATATACACCCAATGTTTTATTTGTATTCGAAAATAAAAAATTGACCTGCAGAGACCTAAAATTAATGGTCTCTATGTGGAAGATGAATTAAAACTGACCGTTTTTTCCTCAGATTTGACAAATTCTCCGGGATGCTTCGAGGTCATCATCTCCTTCATCTTTATGTACATCCACGGCTTCGCTCTGTTTATGATAAGGGCATGAGGTCGTCTTGCTCCGCCGCTCCATACCGGTAGGATGGGAATAGAAATTCACGGTCCCCACGGAGGGACCCAAATGTTCTGGAATAAACATTGATGGTCTAGCAGGATAGCTAGTATTTGTATCTACAGAGCTTATGGTAAAGATGACAGGCAATGAGAAGTCCTGTACCTTAGGCCAAAGTCCGATGGTATGAACAAGGGGTGTGTGAGTCACCTTCGGTGGTTAGGATGTGCTCTGGGCACAAGTATTGTAGCCATGTTATATCAGATGAGTCCCTATATTAGCTATGAGATGATCCCCTTATTAGCTATAAGGGGTTATATATAGATGAGATGTACCAGGAGATTGTGCCTCTAGTGGGTAGTTTGCAGGTGATTTAATGACATGATGCAATGCTTAGTGGGTAGCTATTGGTAATGGATGGAAGTTATGAGAGAGTGATGGGATGAGATGCTCCATGTAGTGGGGATAGAAAGTGGGCACCACGTAAGTGGTCCCTAACAAAAACCAATTAAAAACACTCATCGTAATAATAGCTTAATTGAAGGTTAGCAAACAAATATGATTTTCTTGTGTTGGAAAACAACTGCAGGAAGGTGCAACTATCATTAAACTGTTTACATTTGTTGAAGGATGAAATAAAGAACAAGAATATATTGATGGCAGAGTGTCGTGAAAGTATAGATTTGCAGGACCTAATTGAACACCTCAAATGGCTCAAAATCTTTTATACATACAAATTCTAGTTATATCAATGAGGTTCAGATTGTTGCTTTTTGCATTTTATAAGGAAAGCGGGTTGTAACTCTCTTAACTGAAAGCGACTTCATGTATCAAAAGAAGCATATCTTGTGTCACAAACAGTGCCTTTGATATATAATGAGGTTGACTTTTATATATAATTATATTTATTTTTTTTATTTTTGGGGTAAATTAGCTCGTTCTAATGATTTCTCTCCTTTGCAGTTATTGATATTATTTTTATCATTAAAGCTTCATATGGATTACCGAAAGGTACTAATTTTGTGTTCTGTAGGAGGCTATATTTCTACTTTGAGAAACAAATATTGTATGCTCCCTTGTTTGGGGTGCTGCAATTGGTTGTAGTTATAGAGTTGAAGGGTGTTCCATTGTGAAGGTAGTAACGAAAGCTCTTTATCTTTTGAAAATCCCCCCTTCTGAAGTTATGTTATCTCTTCATTGCAACCTCATCTACTTTAGATACTAATCGTATAATTTGTTCAACTATTTCTGCATAAATATACTTCACATACTGTTTAAATGACATGTAAACATTCTAACGACGACATTATATTTGGATGGAAAGGCGTATTCTGCACTCTGTACAACTTCACATTGATACATATTTGTGCACAAACATGTTCATTCTCAATTGGACTAAGTAATTAAGAGCACCAGCAAACTTCAAACACTTGGATAAAACAAGAGTGAATATTAAACAACTTCCAACTGTGCTCAAGTTCCATGTTCTAACATTATACTCACCTTGTCTTATACTCATGGTTGCACAACTACTTGATGTGTATAGTGCCTTCCGTAATGGCTTATTTGACGAGGAAGTTTACATGGCCCAACCTCAGCATTTGAAGCCTTAGATAAGTCCTTTTTAGCAAATGTGACACCTCTCTTCATTCAATAGCTGATGACCAAGCTTAATTCTATTTTTGCTATCAAACAACTTATCTCTCTTGTCTACTTTTTGGGAATTGAAGTTAAGCATCTATCTAATGGTTCCTTATTACTTACGCAATGGAAATATATTGCGAACTTATTTGCCAAGGCCCAAAGGAATGATGCAAAGGGTCTCTCTGTTGCGTATCCTCTTTACACTAAGCCCAATTGCTTTAGTGAGAGTGAGCCCAAAGACCAATTCTAACCCATGAAGCTTAGGGTTAGTTGGATTGGGCAGGGTATATATGAAACATTTTCTCCACTCGTGCCTCCAAGGGTAACAAACATCAGAAACAAGAAACACTCTTAGAGGTAGACGTTCATCATCTGAACGGTTGCCCACATGACTCCCAGATCCCCTTGAGTCATAGCCTGGAAGATCAACCGTAGAGCGGATTTTGCGATCATTCGTGGTGCGTTGCTGCAGATCGTGAGGCTAGAGAAGGAGATCTGAACGTGAGAAATTGTCACGCTCGCTTCTTCATCCCAGGTAATCAAAACGGTGTCTTAATTCTTCATCACAACGATACGATGCGCTTCCGCGTTTCTGATGATATACCTTCACTCTCTGCACCTACGGTTAGTGGTTGTAAACTCATTAAATATAGCAATGCCTACATGAATTTCATGTTCCTATTATCACATCTAAGTCCTACCATTTACTACAATAACCTGAGTATGGCGGCCTTATCTCACAATCCTGAACTTCACACTCAAACCAAGCACATTGATCTTGACATATTCTTTGTTCAAAGAGAAAGTCATCAACAAGAGCTTGATTATTGCTCATGTTCCAGCTTAAAAGATCATATTTCCGATGTCCTCACTCCTCACTAACAACAAATTGTGTGGTTGATCTCTTCTAGTTTTTGCAATCACCCAGAGTTTGAAGAGAGGGCTGTAAGAGACATTAAATTAAACTACATGTGGACATCATGTGGTAACAAGTTGCAGGCATATTTTATAATGTCAGTTAACTCCAAAATTCTAAAACCTATTCTCCCCACTTAACATATATCTAACTCAAACTCCCTGCACAAAATTTTTGAAGTTCACTTGCAGGACTATAAGATCCACATTTAACGTAAACAAAAAAACAAGTAGGTAGCCCTGCAGTATATCATTGACACACATAAATTCAGTTCATAGAGTGACACTAAATTTTTTAAAAGGAAGTGAGATCCACAAAATAGTCAATTCGTAGAAAGCAATTGTTCAACTGCACTTAGCAGATGTTTCCTTATCCGCTATTTTAAAGTACAATAGTGACGTACAAAGTACACAATCTGCTAATAATATCTTGATTAAATGAATTCATTTAGAAAACAGATTCAAATAAGAAAATTATTAAACTACTTAAAATTAGTTAAGACTAAAAATATTCAAAGAGGCAAGGTTTGTGATTGTAGTTAGAAACCAATCAGAAACTCTGGTTTGCTTCATTTAAACAAAAAATAACAAACCAATTCCAAAACACCATACACTCCCTCACTGGTTTCATATTGTGATTACCAAATGTCTAAATGTGATGATTTTTTTGCAAGTCCATGAATGTCGACAAATACTTGGCCCGAGACAAAAAAAAAGGATAATATTAATCAGTTTCCCCAGTGGATAAAATTTCCGTAGAAAATAGCAATGAGACACCCATATTGAAAAATGTCAAAGTTAACAGAGACGAGTAGAAAATAGATGAAATTAAAACCGGTTTGATATAATACAACTCATCCACCTTCCTTTTAACCTGAAAATATATCAAAGATCTACAAAGCTACTCATCCATTAACATCTAATATCACATCAAATATAAAAAACAAAGCATTAATTCTGTTTCTCGGTTTTCTTTCTGGGCTTGGCCCACCTTATTAACCTATAAACAAAAAATCAGTAACTATGACAAAGAATCACACCATCTAATGATCGACGCTAAGATAGCATTCATGTCTGAATCCAAAACACATTTACAGCATCCAATATTAAAAGACTAAACTTTTACAAACCCTCATTTTGATAAAACTAAAAAAGAAACCAAATCTATAACCTAGTAATTCAAGAATCAAGTTTGTGCACGACACTCTAACCAGGATTCAGCAACCTTGATACAATGGTCTGCAGCTTCTCTATCAATATTTGGACATACTTTTCTTTTCTTTTCTTTCTTCATGTATCCACTTTTTCTTCAAAGTTTTCCAACTGCTCTCAAAATTCTCACTAACCGTTGTTGCAATCTTGTGATTCTCACTTCTCGAAGGGTACAACAATGCATAAGGGAAAACAAGCCTCATATTATCTGCAAATTCTTCGGTTGCTGCGTACAACCTTTTGTTCAATATGTACTCAATATCCTTCAAACACGTTGGCTTGGATACAACCTCATAGTTATCAAGAAACTCCAAAACCTTAACATGAAGAGGTTGTTTGAAAGCCCAACCATCTTTTCCTACCATCAACCTTTTCAAGATCATCCAACACTAACACCGCATCATTTTGTATATGTTCTCTGCCTTTAGATTCTTGTCTTTCTTGCACTCTAAACCTTCATTCTTAGACTCACAGCCTTCTGACGCAGTTCTTGACATTCTTCTTAAGTTTTCTTTGACAAAAGATTTTGTTGGTGGAGTTCTGTTGTTCTACTCATTCCCAGTGTTGGAGAAACTTCAGGAGCCTCTTTTCTCATTTCTTTTGCATAGAGAATCAGCAATGGTACTCTTCTTTGATGGTTCTTGATGGTTTTGCACCATCCCTGTAAAGCTTAATCACAAGTGATTTTTGGGTTCAGCCATTGAAGAGAGTTTGAGAGGAAAATAACAGAAAATAAAACAATCAGTATTTGGTCGTTTATAGTTTTGTTGTCGAGTATGTCTTTTATGGTTTTGGTCGAGGTATCTCGTTATCTTAACAAACAAGTAACAAAGAAACAGGATTTCCCAAATTTATGTTTCTAAACTTTTCAATGTAATTTTTATGTTTCATAATTTAACTAATTTTTCAATTAGATGTTTGTTAATTAAAAAATTAAATATAAATGTTCCAAAAAAAATTAAATATAAGCTTTTAAAATCTCTAAATCAATCTACATCTCTTCATAGTTATAAACATCACTTTACATTTTTTTGAAATGTTAAAGTGTAATCTACCAAAAATAAAAAAATGTTACAAGAGTAAAAATGTAGTAAAAAAAAACTATGCAACTTATTTAAAATTTCAGTATTAGTTAATTTGTAGCAACAAAATAATTGAGAGGGCTATAAAAAAAGGCTTATCATTTCCGGCTACTAAATCATAACCGTACAAAGATGGATAAATGGTGATAAAAGAAGGGAGAGAAAAAGAGAATCATAATCATTTAAAGATGAATCAATAAATATAAGAAAATAAATAAATAAAACGACGTAGTTTTGGGATGGCCGGAGATAAACTTATCTCAAGCTAATTGAGAAATGTTTTTCCCATAAAAAAATCTTGTTTAACTAATTTGTAGTGAAAAAATTAAACTGTTAAATTTTTTACATATTCTGAAAATATTACTGATTAGTAAAAATCTCCATGGTAAGTATTAATGAATAATAAATATTATTTTTCAAGAAAATAAAAAAAGCGAGGAGTTCTATTTTTTTATATAAAACTAACTGTTCAAGTATAATTGGAAAAATGATTTAAATTCTCCTTATATTTCACTTGTATATTTGTTGTCGAGTATCTCAAGTATAATTGGATGATCCTTTTGGTTTATCCACTATTACATCCCCTCACAGTGAGCTACTTAATCTTCTTACTGCTGATATGCTGGATCCGGGAGTCATCACTCCAGCTGCAAGATGCTGAGTTTGTTTCTTCTGAGTCGATGGTTTTTAGTTTTCTTTCTGTCTTGCTTTTTCCTGTTATTGTTTGTTTTCTTTTGTTTCGTTTTGTCTGTTTCGTGGGGCAATGCCCCATGTACTTACCAAAAAAAAAAAATTTAAATTATGAAAAATGTATATTTTATTTAGAGTATTTTAAGAAAATATTAAACATTTATTTATTAAAATAATTGTCAACGCTTTGATTCCATTAAAATAATTTTCAATGTGTTTGGTGATGATGTCAACCAAACGCATTGCTTACCTCAGGTTCAATGCTACAGCTTTGCTTTCCAACGCTACAGTTCTGTCCTGCAATAAAATAACAAATGCAATAAATGGTTCCAACACTCAAATCATCTTCAATTATCCACACTTAACATATTTCGCATTCAAATCATGAAAATATAGAATCCATGCATTAATCATATTAAATCAAGAGAATTATGCATATTTATGGCACCAAAACATCAATAACTTTCCCCTGGAGAGTTATCACTAGCCAACCTTGAGCAGGTCTTAAAGAGATGTGAAGAAACAAACCTTGTCTTGAACTGGGAAAAATGGCACTTCATGGTCAAATAGGGGATTGTTCTTAGCCACAAGGTTTCAAAGCTGGGATTAGAAGTAGATAAAGCAAAAACTTTAGCGATTGAAAAGCTTCCACCTCCCAGAGATGTGAAAGGCATAAGGAGTTTCCTTGGTCATGCAGGATTCTACAGGAGGTTTATAAAAGATTTTTCAAAAATTGCCAAACCTCTATGTAATCTCCTGGAACAGAACACTATTTTCAATTTTGATGAACAATACCTTCAAGCATTTGACGAACTGAAAAGGAAGTTAGTGCCAACACTTGTTATAATTGGACCAAACTGGTTACTCCCTTTTGAAGTCATGACTGACGCAAGTGATCATGCATTGGGAGCTATTTTAGGACAATGCAAAAAGGAGGTCTTCAAGGATCTCCAATTTATTTCACTGTGACTGAGAAAGAGCTTTTGGCAGTAGTATTTGCTTTTAAGAAATTTAGGTTGTACTTGTTTGGTCCCAAAGTTCAAGTTCATACAGTCCACAGTGCCGTTAAATATCAGATGAGTAAAAAGGACAATAAATTGAGACTGATCCGATGGATGTTGTTATTGCAGGAATTTGACACTTAAGTGGTTGACAGAAGAGGAACTCAAAATCAAATTGCAGACCGTCTCTCAAGGCTAAAGGTTGATCCAGAATAGCACTAGTCAGAGCCAATTGAAGATTCATTTCCACATGAAAAGGTACTCATGCTGACCATAGAAGCATGGTATGCAGACATTGCTAATTACTTGGCAGTAGGTATAATTCCCTATCAATTTAATGCTCAGCAGAAAAAGAGATTTTTTTTTATTACTATAATTATTATTTTTGGGATGAACCTTACCTTTTTAAGAGGTGTGCAGATCAAGTCTTAAGAAGATGTGTCCCTGAGATTAAAATGGATGGAATTTTACATGAATGCCATGCTTCCCCTTATGGAGGACACTTTAGTGGAATTAGAACATCATCCAAAGTCCCACAGTCTGGCTTTTACTGACCAACATTATTTAAAGACGCTTATAGGTTTGCTATTTCTTGTGACAGGTGTCAGAGAATGATACTATCTCCTGGAAGCATGAAATGCCACTGAACCCAGTCTTAGAAGTGGAAATATTTGATGCATGGGGAATTGATTTCATAGGATCATTCCCACCTTCACATGGCAACCACTACATTCTTGTAGTTGTGGACTATGTATCCAAGTAGGTGGAGGCAACAGCTCTTCCCACCAACGACTCCAAAGTTGTCTAGAAATTCTTAAAGAAAAACATCTTCACTTGGTTTGGAACTCCTAGGGTGATTATTAGTGATGGAGGGAAGCATTTTGCCAGCAGACAATTTGAAATCTTGCTTGCAAAATGTTGCTGTAAATAGTATTGAAGTCCCACATTGTGTATATGTCGTTGTATTTCTTATTTGGTTTTATATATATAAATGGAATCTCCTTCGTGTAGTTGACACAAGGATTACAATGAATACCTCTTGTTTCTTGATAGTTAACATGGTATCTAGAGCCTAATAAGAGGAATCCTAATCCGCATTTTTCCGGTGGACCACTGTCCGCTGAGTAAAATTTTTTTTCCCGAAAACAGTTATATCTGTCAGTTTCCGGCTTCTCTATATTGTTTCGGGACCTGTCTGAACGCAGTCGCCGTCAGGAACCACCGTTGACCGCCGCCCGCCGCCGTTGACCACCGTCTCCGACGAATTTTCCGACGATTTTTCCGGTGAAACACCCACCGTTCTGCTCGCCACAAAGAGGCGGTCCTTTCTGTCCAGGACCCACCTGACGACTACAAGCCACGCGCTCGAAACAGCAGCTGCAGCCCGTCTTCTTGCAGCGGCGCGTGGTAATAAGTCTTTATTTACCTCTCTTTGTACGTCTGGTCCCCTACCCAGTATCACTATGGTTAATGGGTCACTGGTTCAGTCCCAAGGGATTGGCACTGTTCTCCTTTTTCCTTCTATTCCCATTGAGAATGTGCTTTATGTTCCTCATTCTCCTTTCAACCTTATTTCCATTAGTTGCTTGACTCAATCCCTTGACTGTATTATTTCTTTCACTAAAGAGTCTGTCATTTTGCAGGATCGGAGCTCGAGGAGGACACTTGGCGTCGGATCTGAGTCCAACGGCCTTTATCATCTTTCGACCTCTATCCTAGTATGCTCTGTTGTGGAATCTCCGCTTAATATCCACACTCAGTTGGGTCATCCGAGTCTTGTTAAGCTCCAGAAGATGGTCCCACGTTTCTCAAGTTTATCTAATTTGTCTTGTGAGTTATGTCAGTTAGGGAAGCACACTCATAGTTCGTTTCCCGATCGTGTCAGTCGTCGGTCTTCGTCTCCTTTTGCTTTAGTTCATTCAGATGTTTGGGGTCCTAGTCGTACCGTTTCCACTTTCCACTATGGGGTACAGATATTTTGTAACTTTTATTGATGATTATTCTCGATGTACTTGGTTTATTTTTAATGAAAAATCGGTCTGAATTGTTTTCCATCTTTAACAAGTTCTTTAATGAAATCCTTACTCAATTTGGTGTTTCGATTCGTATTTTTAGAAGTGATAATGCTCGTGAATATTTGTCTCATCAATTTCAAACCTTTTTTTGCATCTCATGGCATCCTTCACTAAACATCATGTTCACACACCCCTCAACAAAATGGGGTTGCTGAACGCAAGAACCGTCACCTCATTGAAACAACTAGGACACTTTTGTTGCACGGTCGTATCCCCTTCCTATATTGGGGCGATGCTGTCCTCACAACTTGTTATCTGATTAATCGCATGCCTTCCTCCGTACTTAATAACCAGGTACCACATTCTGTGTTGTTTCCCCATCAACCTTTGTACCCACTCACTCCTCACATCTTTGGTTCTACTTGTTTTGTCCATAATCTCGGTCCTGGTCTTGACAAGTTATCTGCTAAATCACATAAATGTATTGTCCTGGTTTACCCTTGCTCACAAAAGGGTTATCATTGTTACTCTCCCAGTCTTCTTCGTTACTTTGTCTCGACGGATGTTACTTTCTTTGAGTCTATCTTATTCTTTGACTTCTCCTCTTTTCCCAGTGATTCTGTTGCTACACAGCTACCTTTACCCCCTGTTTCAGTTCAATATATACCTTCACCACCTCCTTCTTTAGATGTCACCGCCCCTGTCCCCGACCCTGTTCCCCCCCTCCAGGTTTATCATCGTCGGCAACGTCCACCTGTTCCCCCAGACCCTGCCCCTATTGTTTCTGAGGCTCCTGTTGATTCACTTCCGTCATCATCTCCTCCGGCAGCTCCGATCCTTCCGTCTGACATTGATGTACCCATTGCACTCCGGAAAGGTACTCGTGATTCTCGTCCCCATTCCAGGTATTTAATAAATTTGAGTTATCATCGTCTTTCACAATCCCATTTTGCTTGCCTCTCTTCTCTTTCTTCTGTATTTATTCCTAAGACCACAGGTGAGGCGTTATCACATTCTGGATGGCGACAGGCCATGATTGATGAGATGTCTGCACTTCAGAGCAGTGGTACCTGGGATCTGGTCCCCCTTCCCTCTGGGAAGTCTGTTGTTGGCTGTCGCTGGATCTACACGGTCAAGGTTGGTCCTGATGGTCAGGTGGACCGTCTCAAGGCCCGATTGGTGGCTAAAAGTTATATTCAGATATTTGGCTTTGACTATAGTGACACGTTTTCTCCCGTGGCGAAAATGACTTATGTTCGCCTCTTTATTACTATGGCAGCCATTCATCACTGGCCTATGTATCAGCTGAACATAAAGAATGCTTTCCTCCATGGTGATCTGCGGGAAGAGGTTTATATGGAGCAACCTCCTGGGTTTGTTGCTCAGGGGGAGTCTAACCTAGTTTTTGGTCTCCGAAAATCCTTGTATGGTCTCAAGCAGTCTCCCCGGGCTTGGTTTGGAAGGTTTAGCACTATTGTACAACAGTTTAGCATGACTCGAAGTGAGGCTGATCACTCAGTCTTTTATAGACACTCTGATTCAGGTTCTATTTATTTGGTAGTATATGTTGATGATATCGTCATTACAGGTAATGATACTCATGGCATAACTCGGATAAAACAACATTTGTGCCATCATTTTCAAACAAAGGACCTTGGAAGACTCTGATATTTCTTAGGGATAGAAGTGGCCCAATCCAAAGATGGCATTGTACTATCACAGAGAAAATATGCTATGGATATTCTTGAGGAGACAACACTGTTGAATGCTAAGCCCGTCGATACTCCTATGGATCCAAATGTCAAGCTTTTGCCAAATTAGGGGGAGCCATTTTCTGATCCATAAAGGTATATAAGATTGGTTGGGAAATTGAACTATCTCACAGTTACTCGACCAGACATTTCGTTTGCAGTCAGTGTAGTAAGTCAGTTCTTGAATTCTCCCTGTGAAGATCACTGGAATGCAGTAATTCGTATCCTCAAGTACATCAAGACTGCTCCTGGCAAAGGTCTTCTCTATGAAAACAAAGGTCATACCAGAGTTGTAGGATACTCAGATGCTGATTAGGCAGGTTCTCCTATTGATAGAAGATCCACCTCTGGGTATTGTGTATTCGTTGGAGGTAACTTGATTTCCTGGAGAAATAAGAAACAAAGTGTAGTTGCTAGATCAAGTGCTGAAGCAAAATATCGCTCCATGGCCACAGCTACCTGTAAACTCATCTGGTTAAAACAACTACCGAAAGAACTCAAGTTTGGAGAGACTGGCCCAGTATCTCTCATTTGTGATAATCAAGCTGCTTTGCATATTGCTTCAAATCCAGTGTTTCATGAAAGGAGTAAGCAAATTGAGATAGATTGTCATTTCCTTAGAGAAAAAGGTTCTCTCAGGAGATATAGTCACTCGTTTTGTCAACTCCAATGATCAATTTGCTGATGTATTTACTAAGTCTTTGATAGGACCTAGGATAGACCAGATATGTAACAAGCTTGGTGCATACGATCTATATGCTCCAGCTTGAGGGGGAGTGTTGCTATAAATAGTATAGAAGTCTCACATTGTGTGTATGTCGTTGTATTTCTTATTTGGTTTTATATATATCGTTGTATTTCTTATTTGGTTATATATATATATATATATATATATATATATATATATATATATATATGAAATCTGCTTCGTGTAGTTGACACAAGGATTACAATGAATATCTCTTGTTTCTTGATAGTTAACACAAAATATGGTGTTAAGCATAGAGTGGCCACTCCATATCACCCTCAAACAAGTGGCCAAGTGGAGGTGAGTAATAGAGAAAACAATTTTTTTTTTGGAAAAGGTGGTCAACACTGATAGAATGAATTGGTCTGAGAAATTGAATGACTCCCTGTGGGCTTATAGAACAGCATTCAAGACCCTCATTGGATGTTCACCATATAGGTTACTCTTTGGTAAAGCCTGACATTTATCTCTGGAGATGGAATATAGAGCATACTGGCCATTTCTGCATTGAATTTGGATACATAAGCTGCTGGTCAGAACAGGCTTCTTCAACTACCTGAATTGGATGAATTTAGATTATAGTCTCATGAAAATGCCGAGCTGAACAAGGAAAACACGAAAAGGTGGTATGACCAACAGATTGTGGAAAGGCAGTCTGAACCAGGAGAGTTGGTATTATTATTCAATTCAAGATTGAAACTCTTTCCTGACAAGTTGAAATCCAAGTGGTGTGGTCCATTCAAAGTAGTCCAAGTTTGGCCTCATGGTGCTATAGAGATAATGGATAAGAAGGACAACAGGAAATTTAAAGTGAATGTTCAGATATTGAAGAAATATTTGGGTGAAGAAGTTGCCAAGCAGAGATCCATCCTCACCTTAGAGGACCCACAAAGTTCTTAAAGTTCTATATAGTCCGGCTGAGGACTTTAGCAAATTTTTGAGGTTGTACCGAAGTTTATTTGTTTTTCATTTGTGTTTGAAATTTAGTTTATTAGTTGATAACTTTTGAGTTTGAGTTTTTTTGTAACGTAGGACTATCTGTCATGATGATAAGCTTATATTTTCTTCACAGGTTGGTAAGTCAGGGATAGTACATCAGAAGAACTTAGGGGAATATGAGGTCAGCACAGTTACTATGCCATGTTGGTAAGAATAGACTTTTCTTGTGGATTGAAATCCAGGTAACACACTCTTATTTTGGTAGATTGATTTTGTCTATTTGGTTATGAATATCCAAGTGGGTTTTTTTTCTCTTACTGTATGCTGTTTTGAAGTTCTTACTTTGAAGTCCAAAATCCAAATGCACTGGGCCAGTAATGGTCGGTCCATAACAACAACCTTATCTACAAAAATAAAAATAAAATCACAACCTTCGAATTGTGCTAAAAAGAGGCGGGAGCATTGTGATTCTTCTATTTTATACTTTTCAAATTAAAGTTGCTTTGATGTTTCATTATAGGATTTTATTAATATCATGTTAAAGGAGATAGTTATTTCATGTCATAGAGATAAATTTATGAACTCCACCACCTGAAAAAAAAAAAAAAAAAAGATGACACAATTATCGAAGAGAGTGTAGGAGATAATATCTCATGTAATATATAGTTTTTCCCTTCATTATAACCCTTTGATACACTCAGTCACCACTTTTATGCTCAGTTTGATTCTCAGCCCCTTGCGCAAATGATTTTTATGGGAATGGAGCGTTTTGTTTGAATATCACAATTTCATACAAAGAATTTCAACTTATTCATAGACTGGTTAGTAATTATAATATTTTTTTTTTCATTTTACGAATTTCATTAACATATCATCTTAGAACAAAAAAATAAATAAATATATATATATATATATATATATGGAAAAATATTTATCCTTTTAAATGACACAATTTATGTCATTTTACTCTCACAAAGAGGTGAGATCCACATCTTTATATTTTTTATCCTCCTTTATCTATCTCTTTCTCTAACTTAAAATGACACCATTATACATCATTTAAAATGATACACATTTTTTCCATATATATATATATATAATGTGATTAATATTTATCGTGTTGTATGAGATAATTCCATCTTCTATACATATATAAAAGTGGATGAGATGTTTTTTTTTTTTCTCTTCATATAGATCCATATGAATCTCACATTTTTTTTATATGTATTGAAAATAAAATTATTTCTTATTCTTATAATATGTAAACTATTAATCCATATATAATTGATTGATTAAAGAGAAATATAAATAGGAATAAAATATTTTACTTACCATTTTTTTTCTTATCTTTTTTTACCACTCTTTAACCTTGTTAGATCAAAATCTAAAGAGGAGAGAGAAAGATAAATATTAATTAAGATTCTAGTATAATGATCTCTTAGACGGCTAGCAAAGATCGACAGAAAAAAATAATAAGTAAAATAACTTATCTCATACGAATATCTCGTCGTCCGAAAAGAAATTTTTCTATACATCAATCGATAAGCTGTGCCTGTCTTTTTTATTTTTTAATTATGAGGCTCACACGAATCTGTGAGCGAAGGAGGCACAACTTTTCTCCTCGCCCCGTGAATAAAATATGAATTGATTGTACTAAAAAAAGGAGAGTAAAAAATAAAAAATGAATTGATTGAATAAAATGAAGGGATTTGTTAGAGAGGTCCCCCACGATTGACTCATCCATGGCCCTCACGACTCACGAGTATAGACGTGACAGCAACAATTCCTCGGTCCTCGCCGATCTTGATACGACATCGTTTTCTCTGTACCCCATTTTCCCTGGCGCACGTTAGACGACACCTGTCCTCCTCCTCTGCCGGCACTTTGTTTTTTCCTACGTCCTGTATTAAGTAACACACAGAAAAAGCTACCTTAAAAAATAAAAATGGCTCAAATCCCGTAGACATAGAGAGATAGATAGAGAGAGAAAGCGAGAACTTTGAAATCCTCTCAAAGCTGCAGAATTTGGATGAGAGAAGCCGGTATCTGGCTCAGTGAGTCATGGATCAGCTGCTAAAAGTAAAAGGGTGTCGCCTCCTGCTTTTGATTTAGCTCTTTCTCTCTCTCTCTGTCTTCCCACCTTCATAAGTTTCAGTGTTTCAGGTGAATTGAGCTTCAACTTTCCATTCCCTGGATCTGCACTCTTTTCATGTCTAATTGGGTTCCTTTTTCTTCCCAAAAGTTTCAATCTTTTGTGCGGCATTTGGATAATTGACTTGTTTCACTTACTTGGACTTGGTCATTGTTCTGTTTCATGAAACTGGCATGTTCTGGGTTTTAATGTTCATTAATTTGTTCTTAGGCAACCGGATTTATTGGGTGTTTATGTCAAACTAGTTGTTGTCAAAAGTAAGGTGCAGAAGGGTTTGTCAGGTGTCAACATCCTTTGTTAATGTTATTATTATTCATATGTTGTAAGATCTGTCGCTTTTAGGATGGATTTTACCTGATGTTACAAGAAATGGTTCGCCTATGGTATGCAATTACTTGTACATGAGTTGAAAAGACATTTTTGCCATGCTTTGTATAGACATAGTTTCTATGGATTTCTTTTTGAATCTGCTAGTGATTAACAATTTGTGGACGGAGGGCAGTGTCTTTTGGTCTTTGCTTGCTTCCATATGCAAACATTCATGGCCATTGTTTTGGTGCTTTGGAGTTTGGAATTTTCTGAGATTGCCTTGTGGGATTATTTTTAATTTGGGATATGTAGGATTTGAGGCAAATTTAAGGAGCTTAGCTACTTTGGAGTTTGACCCTTGTGTTCCTGATCATCTTTTGTCATAATGATGCATCAAAGCAGTCAAGGTCTTGTGTTTGGGTATTGATATAGAAAGGTAGGTGTGTGAGGAACTATGACAGCTTTGCAGCATAGGCTTTCACATTGTGAATTTGTGAGGATGAGAAAATATAGGGTTGGACTACTTTCGTCTATTTATTTTTTCGTATTTTGTTCCTCCTTATGAATGATGCTATTATATTATTGCATAGAATTTTCCACCAGGACTTGTTCATAGTGTATAGTTTTAATTGACATCTGGAATAATTTGCTTTTGGATTTTATTAGGTTTTTCATTCACAGAAACAGTCAAGTTTTTTGACATAAGTCCCAAAGGAGGTTTGCCGATGGCTTAGGTTGGAAAGGAGAAGATAAAGTTCATCTGGGTCTTAGTATGGTGTTGAAAGAACCTTACTAGGCTGGCCTTGTGTGTTTTGATTTGAAATTGATGCCTGATTTCCTATAACACCAAATTTGGCTTCGCAATATTGGAGCAATCATCACTTGGCCACTCCTATTTTGACTTCAATGCTAGGCCCAAGTGTGATAGCTTTCCTACTCCAGGATGCTTGAGAGGCCCAATCAATAACTGCCTCCTAACTAACTCCATGTATATGTTTTTATTACAAGTGTCAACTATTCGCTGTCTGATAGGCAGTTGTTATTGTTACTAACAGACTTGGGACCCTTATTCTTCATAACATAGACCCTTTTAATTGGAGGCATGCTAACACACCAATCACAACCAATATAGACCATGAAGGTCTCAAGAAGACCTGGTACTGTAACAAAATTGAATTTGTTATAACTTGTAAATAGTTTTTATCAGTTAAACATGCTCTCGTATTGATCCTTTGCTACTTGCTTCATCATTCCAGTTCCTCATACTTCAATGCAGTTCACCTTTTGGCTAATTAATGTTGTGTATGATAATTAAATGCTTTTGCACTGACTTGGCCGGAAAATTCCTTTGCTAGGTTTGTGCTAGATTGAGATAAAGTGAATGACATTATGGGTGTCTCGGGGAAGTGGATTAAATCATTGGTTGGTCTAAAGAAATCAGAGAAGCCCGAGTCTTCAGAGAAGGATAGAAATGTGAGTATAGCTCTGTCTCTCTCCCCCCTCTCTCTGTCTCTGTCTAGTCTCTTCTGTTTCTTTTGTACTTTTATTCCTGACTTTTAATACCTTTTCATTTTCTGGTGGCAAGCATAATTTTCACATTGATGCTTTTGGCTTAAGTTGTGTGCTATAATTTAGTTATTTCTCATGTCCCGTCTTCACCTCCATGCAAAAAAAAAAAAAAAACTAGAACATAAGAAAACGAAAGAAAAAGCAATAAGTTTGCTTGCTTGGGTTTCAATTCAAGTGGGCACAAAGTTCAGCTTATGTGTTTATAAGTATGTAATAAAGTCATTTGAAATGTCAGAAATATGTTTTACCTCGAGTGCATGGTGTTTTGTTTCTTATTTATTTAATTTTTTTTGCTCTGTTAAGTTTTGCCATTCTTTTAATGGCCTCTTTTCCTGAAACATGGACAAAATGTGTTTGTTGAAATATAAGTACATTTTATCCTTCAAATCTTTGCATATTAAGGCTAAAAAAGAGATTATAAAAAGATTTGTATGTCAATTAAGGACCTGAAACTTTGTTCTATCCTTGTTAAATTCTCACTTTGAAGCTTAAAGCACCTTCAGAATGTAGTGTTATGGAAATTGTTACCCCTTATCTACCATTGTACTGAATACATGCACATTAGTTTTCTGATCTTGTTCTGTCCTGTTATGCCATTTTATAGAAACTCATATATGTGTGTGTGTGTGTGTGTGTGCTTGTCTGTTTGTGTGTTCTAAGTATTAATCTGAGAGTAAATATTTAGTGTATTGGTATCCATCCCTGTGCACAAGGCTCTGATGTCAATGCTGCAAAACATATAAGTAAGACATTCAAAGCATACTTGTGAATAGCCCCGCTTTAGCGCGCTATAGCGGAGTTGCGTTGCGGTGCAGCGGCCGACCGCCACAGACCGCGCCGCTGCGGTCAGGCGAAGTTAGCGGCCGCTATTGCGGCTGAATCGCGGCGCTATTGCTGCGCCGCTATAGTAGTTTCTGCAAAAGTGTTCTCGTCGTAGAAGGAAGAGATTTACAACTTAGATACAAGTGAAAGTGCAGATGAAGATTTGGATGTTCATGATTTCAGTTATGATTAGTTCATTAAGTTCTTTGATTTTAACATTTCACTTAAGTGGCAGTTTAAATTTTGACTAATTTTGCCACTTTATTTTGTTGTGTTACATTATTTGAGACTTTAATTCCTTCAATTTGCTTATGATTTGAATTTTAATGTTTGAAATAATTTATGTTTGAGTTTGAGATCCTTCAAATTTGTTTTTTATGTTACATTTTCATATTTTAAGTTTTATATTTGTGGAGTACAATTTAGTGTATCACTTTTTTTTTGGTGAAAATTTAGTGTATCACTTAGGTACACATTGCACAGTAGCGTTGTAGCGCTACCCGCTATAGCGCTATAGCAGTTTGGAGGGTTAGCCGCTACGCGCTGCTATGATTAATAAGTATGATTCAAAGTAATTGTAAGGTTCTGCTTTTATTACTCATTGTAGTTTGTCGTAATCATTTTATTTACCGTTGTTAACTCCCGTAGTAAATTTGTGGTATGTACCCTGGTTGACAAATAATCATTTCTGTTGTTAACAGCAGAACTTTCTCCTTTTACACCTCTATGGATAATGGAAGAGTTTTGAGAATGATTTACAATATTTGACATTAATTTCTGATTTCGCTTCCACTTTCCATGTTGTTAAACTATTATTTTCTAAGTTAATATGATTGTATTTGTTTTTAATTGATCATTTTCAAAACTTCCCTTCTAGGCTTCTTGCCGGTGTTGTATAAGGCATTGCTTGATGAACTTCTTCCTTCTGGCTACTATACAACGTGTTCCATATCATTAAAAAAATCTATTTTTTTTTTTAATTTAAACTTTGAACTTTTTCAATGATCAGAAAGTAGGCATGTTTCGGCATCGGAGAAAGCATTTGATCGAAATTGACAATAGTAAAATTCAAAATGAGTTTGATGATGATGTTACTCCACCTATTGGAGAAGCAGATCCTCGTTCAAACCTTGTTGCCCATTATTCTCCTTCTACTTCACAACAAACACAGGATGCTGCACATAATCATCAAATTATGAGGGAAGAAAGGGCTGCAACATGCATTCAAACAGCATTTCGAGGATTTCTGGTAATTTTTCACATCTGTTTTGTTTAATTACCTGCACTAAAATTGTTTACATATTTTTCTCCTATTTCCATGGGATTGGAGGGTGATATTGATTTCATAATATTTTCTCATTTTTTTCTCTTTATACTTCAAGAGGATATTTATTTGCTTTTCTTTGTATCACTTTTATCCCTGAAAAATAGCTTTTACTCTGAAACTCAGGTACTAAGTGTTAGACTGAAGTGATTATATCTACCTCTAGGATGTTATTTCTGTAATCATAAATTCATAATTTAATTTGCTTCATCTTGAAGTGCTTTTCATATCGATATGAAACTTCTCTCTTTCTTTTATTCCCCCCCCCCCCCTCCCCCCTTCCATTTACTCCTTTACTATCCTGAAACCTATTCGAATCAGTTTAGTAGCTTTATTGCCAACAACTTTGACCAAGCTGGAAACTTTTGTTCTGTGTACCAGGCCAGAAGAGCACTTCGAGCTTTGAAAGGATTGGTAAGACTTCAGGCCCTTGTAAGAGGCCATGCAGTAAGAAAACAAGCTGCAATAACTCTCCGTTGTATGCAAGCTTTGGTGAGGGTTCAGGCCCGTGTTCGGGCAAGGCGTGTTCGCTTGGCACTGGAAAGTGAAACAGAACAACAGAAACTGCAGCAACAGCTTGCAAACGAAGCTCGTGTTCGAGAAATTGAAGTAAGCAGTACTATTCCCAAAGTGATATTGCTTTTGTTAGTATGGAATATCTCAATCTCTTACATTATTCTTTTCCTTGCTTTGTTATCTATTTCCCAGCGGTTAGAGTATAGAAAAATTGAGCTTCATGAATTTGAGATAGTTGTTTGATTGGTAAGATAAGGAAGTAGGATCTACCTTTTTCTTTCTTGCTTGTGACCACTTGAGTCATGTTGCAATAATGTATAACTTTACACAATTTAGAGGTTTTTAGATATAATGTTTGTTTGCATTTTCTGGTCGTTCCTGTATTCTGTTTTAGTTTTTTATCATTTTTTTTAATTTCCCATGACTATTTGCTGTCCCGATTTCTTATCTATCAATGAGTCTATTGATAATTATCAGAAACCAAGTGTTTACTAAAGCAAGATACTAAACTATGTTGAATGAAACTATAAATATATAACAATTAACTGCAGTGTGCCAGTTTGAACTGAGACATGCCTAATAGGAACATCTGGATGAGAAATATAACTTGGACACAGCAGAGAAATGGAAATTGCAGAAAATTTGCAGTGGACTCTGGAGTGTTTTTTGAGATACCTACCAAGAGAGCGAGATTTTGGGAGCTAGTGAATCAAGAGAACTTGTGTTAGGCATAACAATTAGGAAATTAAAAGGTTGTTATGCCAGCAATACACATGCCAAGTAGTCACAAAAGTTGTTGGGAGTATTGTTAGGATTGATGAATAAGTAGTTACTTAGTTGTTTACTGGTGATGTGTTAGTTACATGGTTAGATGGTTAGAAGTATGAATGAGAAGGTGTTACAATAGTTATGCATAGAACTTGTATAAATAGAGGATTGTATCAGTAATGAAGCATCTGAATAATCAAGTTCTTTTGTTAGTTTCTTTAGTTCTCTCTTTTATCCTTTACAGATTTATGAATCTGTAACAACTTGTCAAACTAACTAATTGGAGATAAAACCAGCAAGAACAGAAATTGCTGGATGAGGGCTGCTCTTCTCCGATATGCAAGAAGATTGAACTGTTAAAGAATGATACCCATCCTAACTCCCATTCTAGTGATATATATGTATGAAGTCCCAGTACATCTGAGGGGAGTGTAATAGTTTCCTTGCAACTTGACTAAATCTAGACAAAATTTGAAAAGAAAGAATGGAAGGAAGGAAGGAAGAAAAATGAAAAAAATAAAAATCACTCACGTCCAAAACTAACAATCCAAAACGAAGTTTTATGCCATTGATTGATTTTAGATACAACTAAACTTTTTTGTTTGATCTAGTTTTATATGAATCCTATTTGTGCTCAAATGTTTTCCTGAAGGTGGTAATTTTGTGAAGAACTGCATCTGAAAAATGCTATAAATTAGTGCTTGGAGTGGTATACATTGCATTTTTGTTTTCAAATATACTTTCAAGGAACCTATTAACGTTATAATAGTATGCAGCAACTTAGGTTGTGTTTTTCTCTCACTTATGTTTTTCTCATACTTGTTTCATACAGGAAGGTTGGTGTGACAGTGTGGGATCTGTTGAAGAAATTCAAGCCAAAATATTAAAGAGACAGGAGGCTGCAGCCAAACGTGAGAGAGCCATGGCATATGCTCTGGCTCATCAGGTATAAATTTACAAGAGCCTCTTGTTGAATGATGAGGATGGCATTATACAATGATTAATCTTTCTGTAACTTGCATACTAAGAAATAATCTGAAATACGATAGAATCATTAATCTTTCTCATCAATTCCTTGATTGCTAATATCCAACGTGAGACATAAGTAATTGCATGTTGTGCTATTTGAATATCAATCTATAGCTTCAAAACATCAAATAGGACGGCGTGGTTAATTTAGATCTCAAGTTTCTTTGTTTTGGTCCTTCCTAAACACAAGCTTGTTTATATAATTGCAGTAGAGAATGCTAATTGGAAATACAGACCAAAATTTTCCCATACAAATATAGAAGGCAAAAAACCAATGTAAACACTATTAAAGCACACTACGTGGTTTTATTGGTTGTAATTAGTTATGATGATAGAATAAGATAATAAAGTTACTGGATAATGTTACTCATATGTATACCACTGAGTTTTGTCCAAAAATTTCCTCATCACTTGATGGTGAACTTTGCATTCACAGCATCCATTATCATGATTCACCGATATCTATTTCAGAATCAATCTTTTGCAGTTGGATATCTTAGCTATGCATACTATCATAGGAAGCTCATGTTTATCGAGTCAAAGAATATAGAAACAAGAACATTGGTCCCTCATGCAAATTCTTGTCAAATTACATAAAAAATGAACTTCAGATGCATCTTTCACTGCCAATAATTCTGGACACGTCTATTTTAATCAAGAATGACGCAATAGGATCATATTTATTTGGAAAAGCGTGAAATCGGTGCAGCATCTCTGGGGTAGAGCTATGATACCCGTGATTTCTTATTGATGGACATATGTATTAATTTCCCAATGTGTTATAGTACATGATAAATAAGACGAGATCTTTTTCAAAATTATTTCTTTTGTAATAATAACTATTAATGGTGCTTACAAAAGAAACTGGATGTTACAAGATGACATTTTGTCAAATTGAACTTTAATATCATTGTCCTTGTCAGTCGTTATCCTCCTATTTTCTTTGTATATGTTCTTTCCTTTGGTTCATCTTTTCAGACAAGAAGCATGGCTGTAAAGAAAATCTTCTTTCTCTTTTTACCCTTTGTAGTGGCAAGCAGGATCAAGGCAGCAAGCTCTTTCCTCTGAGTTTGAACCTGATAAAAGTAGTTGGGGTTGGAATTGGTTGGAAAGATGGATGGCTGTACGTCCATGGGAGAATCGCTTTCTTAACATTAATACCCGAGATGGAGTAATGGTAGACGAAAATGGAGCTATGGATGGTAAAAATGGTATCAAACCTCAGTTAAGATCTGCTAACACAAAATCAGTTCCATCAAATATTCATCCAAACCTTGCCTCCCAGAAAACTGGTCCCTCTCTTTCTGATGGCTGTGATTCTTCTTCACCTATTAAGTCAGCAGGTTTGCTAGAGTCATCAAACACACAGTCTGTTAAACCAAAGTCTAATGCAAATGTTCAAAATCCCATTGAAGAAGGCAACTCAAGATCTGAAACTGGAAGATCTCACAGTAATCCAAAGGAGAGAATCACACAGGTAGATAAACAGGCAAAAAAGCGATTATCTCTGCCTAACAATGGTGAGTATGTTCTTTTTCTGTGCATTTTCTTTTTGTAATTAGATTATCACCTCCCCATGTTGCATAACACCATTCAAATTCTCTTAATACAGAACTTGATCACTGATGTTTCGTAAGCACTTTAATAAATCAATCTTTCAATTTTGATTACATAGTTCATGTAAATATCCTCTGGTAAGAATAAGCCACTCCCCGTTAAACCCTGACTAGTGAAGATCGGGTGAGGGCAATCCTTATACACAGCCTTAAAGAGATTGTTTTCCGAATTTAAACCTATGACCTTTTAGCCACAAAGGAGTAGTTTTACCACTACTCTAGGCTCTCCTTCTGGTAAGAATAATATCATAAATGATACAGTTTTTTATTTTTGAAATACTTGTGTAGGTAAGGTAGGGTGATAAGCAATGTGATATTGTCAAATCCTGTTGAATGATTGTGTTAGATTAACGGAATCAGCCATTTCTAAATTTAATTTCTCATCTATTTTTGCAGGGGGAGATCCTGGGGCTCAAACAGCTAGATATCCTACTAGAACTAATATGAATGCGACACGTGGCAGGCGAAAGTCTATAAAGGATAAACCTAAGCTCAATGGAGTAGAGGTTGAGAATCTTACTAAATCAGTTCCACAGCCCACGGTTCTGTAGAATCAAGTATCCATAGAAAAAGAAACTACTCCATTCTCTGTTATTGACATTGGTGTGTCTACTTGAGTAATGCAAAAGCGTTGAAGGGTTGCAACCACAATGCACATGTAACATGTTCCTCCATGAAGATGTTTATGTGGTTTGATTGTTGAAATTGGCTTGGGTTATCATGTTTGTAAGATGTGCCTGGCATAGGATACACACGTCTGTTGAAATTATACATATTTATTGTTGTGAGTTATGTGATAATGCGTTGTATTTATATTCAGATGTACAACTTTTAAGAGTGCCATTCCCTTACGTTTTGTTGCTACTGCCAAGTTGCAAGGTTTTCTTTTTTCTTATTGTGTGGTTCCTAGATATTGTGTTCTTCTATGAACATGGAACACGAGATGAAAAAAACGTAGTATTCTAATTAATTAATTGATAGCTCAACAACATTGAAAAGAGATTTACAAAATAAACTGTTTTTCATGGTGTGAGACTTGCTCAAAGAACAAAACATATTTTATCTTTTAAAATACATATTTAAATCTGGAAAACACAATGAATAGTAGTTATTCTAGTAATATATATCAAATTATAAAAAGGTGATGTTCCACTGCATTTAAGTAAAATTACATATTTCACCCAAAAAATAGTAAAATTACATATTAAACTTTTTTTAAAAAAAAAAAGACTCGTTGAAATACAGGAATCTGAACATTCCACCAGAATAATGTATGATAATTGCTCTCTGGAAGCTATGCTCGTGGCAGAGCTAAGAAAATTCATTTTGAGGCTAGTTTTAAGACATTTTCGAAAAAATTACAAAAAATGAATTTTTAACAATTTAGCCATTTAATTATTATTATTATTTTTTAAAAAGTAGTTAATAAATAATTACTTATTGACTCAATTAACTATTTTTTTTTTTTGGTGAAGACTCAATTAACTATTTAAGTAATTAATTCCTGTTTGCTTATGACCTAATTAATTCAAGTTTTTAATTAAAGTTTTCCCATGCATTGAATTGCAACTTTTAAAGAACTATTTATTTAACAATGCTGAAAAAGTAGTTAATAAATAATTACTTGTTGACTTAATTAACAATTTAAGTAATTAATTATTCATATTTAAAAAAAATTATGATCTTAAAATAATTACATGGAAATAGTCTGAAGGTATTCATAATCTCTAGAAAAAGAATGTATCAACAGTTTTTTAATTTATCTTTTTTTCTCCACATACAAAACACATTGTTTAGTTAAAAATATGAGGATTAATTTTCTCATGTTACATGAGAAAATTTTCTCATGCTACACACTCAATGCATAAGTGGGGTCCACAAAAAAAGTGAAAAGACAAAAGAATAAAAATGGGACTCACCTTTTAGTTGTGTGTGTAACATGAGAATCTTTTCTCATGTAAAATGAGAAAAGATTAACCCTAAAAATAAAGATGGAGTTTGTGAAGTTGATAGACTTCCAATCCATGACACAAAAGGAGGTAACACGTCAGGCGTCTCCAACCCCTTTTAAAATGATCCAATCCATCTCACTCCAACGACGGATAAATCTTAAGTACTACTGTAGCACAGAGTGCTCAATAGTACTTTTCATCCAAGTTTTGACAATTGTATTATTTTTTCATGTCATCTTTCTTACATGACACTAAAATTTTAATTTTTTATTTTCACAAAATTTTGGTGGTTCTTTTCAATTAACTCCTGCCACTCTTTGCGCCTGGTGATGCAACTTTTTCTCTCTCATTTCTAGTTGCTCTACATTTTCTTTCATATTTCTTGCATCTTTTTGTTTTTTGGAAATCAGAGGAAAAAAAAAGCAAGAACTAGAAGAAAAAAACATTAAGAAACATATCCTAATTTCAGCTAATACTAGCTAGTATGGGGGAAACCATTCCAATGTAGTCCTTTGTGAGCAGGTCGTAGCAAGTCTTTGTGGGTGTTGGCTATTCTTTCAAATGGGGAGTCATTAGGAATTCTCGTTGATACTATGTCATTTATTGAGGTTAACCTTGAAGGCACATTTATGCTATCTGCTTGATGGCCGTTTGTTTTGTTCATAAGCAGATTGATGTGAGGAAATAATCAACAATACATTTCGTCGCTCCATCCTCATATCCTGTCATTGGATTTGGTCCTTTTGCTTCACCCACGAAAGTTTTGATATCTCTAGATTAGCTAAGCAATCTTCCATCTTCTTTCTCTATTGATTCTCACCCACTCAAGATTGACGTAGAGAACTCAAATTCTCAACCAAATGGAAGTTCAGGTGCGTAAAGTATTAACTTATAGGAACATTCGACTATTATTGAAACATGCAAACAAGTATGTTTGTTTTTTGAGTAAATGCCCAAATTGGTCACTGACAAAAAACTCGGTACCCAAATTAGTCCCTAATAAAAATTAATTCGTTGGATAGTCCCCAACAAAGACAAATAGGATCCACGTTAGTCCTTCTGTTAGTCCAAAACTCACGGAGTCACTAACGGTGTTGAGGTGTAACGTTAAGTGACATGTTGAACGCCACGTTTGAGATGGAACGACGTCGTGAGGAAGAGCAGATCCACGTTGGTCAGACCCTTTTTTGATTAAACCCAAAATTGCCCCTCACCTAACCGTTGGTCACTTTACCATTTCCCTCTCTTCAAACTTTGACGCTCCATTTTTGAGAAGGAAGACGACCGTGGAGTAAACATTCGCCTGCGTTTTGAATACGAAGTTCTTCAACAATCGGAGGGAACCGGTGGAAGAGAAGTTCTTTGGTTTTGTGTGAGGCTGAACCCTCCGTACAAAAAGGTAAGAGAGTCTTCGAATCTTGGAACATTTTTTTATTGTTCTTTGTCTTTTTTTGTATGTGGTCCCCATGTTCACCTTCGTTTAATGTGTGTTTTTTCTGCATGCGAAGTGGACATTGTGGTCCATGTTTCCCTTTAGGGTTTAGGTTAAAGAAAGTAAGTACCGGATGGTGTGGTCCCTGTTTTAGAAAGTGGTCCATGGTTGACCCAGTAACAATTAAAAACCCCATGAAAGTTGTTGGAAAAAAAGTCAGCATCCACCTTTGTTTGTTTGTTTATCGCTTTCTATTGTTTAAGTGGTCCACATGTTTGCCGTTCGATTAATGAAATGTTCGGTTTTTTGGTTTTTACAGATGTCGGAATACATAGTGATTGTTTATCATCATGGTGGTATTTTAGTAAGAGATGAAGATGGAGTGATGACCTATATAAATCGGAGGGTGGACTCATTGCCAGAGATGGACATTGACTTCTACAATATTCGTGACCTTGACACCAATTTAAACTGGGAAATAGAAAAAAGATTATTCACCTTAGGAATCAGAACCAGTAACGTTGAATTGATATTTGCAATTGACTCTTGTATATCCCAAAGATATTGAATATGATCATACACCTGTTGCTTCACCCTATGCCAGTTCCTTTGGAAGAAAATGGCAGGGAATCTGTCTTCACCGGGAGCTTTATGTCCTTCCATATCAAAAATACTCCTTCAAACTTCATACATAGTAGGTTTTTCTTGGAGATTCTTTAGTGTCAAACTACTAATCACGGGACACATGTTTTTGGTAACAACCCTTTCTGTATTTTCCTCCGTAAATAGATGGCGAAAGAAGTTAATTGCCATAAGTTTAAGCTCATGAGAATCTGTCACCCATTGCCTCGCTTCATTTTTAAGTCTGCTAACATGATTGATATTTCTCCTCATTATAGTTCTCAGGTGATAAAACTTTGTGTTCTTGTCTTCATCGTTGATCCATTGCTCCCTTGATTTCTGAAACCACAATAATAAAGAATTATATTTTTTTACTAATGATTTTCAATTTTTGCGTAATCTTTTTTTAATATATATAAGTTTCATACAAAATATGTCTATAACATGAAAAAAATTTCCGTAAAAAATTAAAACCCTTAAAAAAATTATTTATAAAGGGTGTTGAGATGCTGGCGACTAGCGCTTTGACTGACACATGAAAGGAATAAAAAATTTTGTTGCGTTTTTGGTCCCCCTTTAATTATTAATATTTTATAGGTTATCTATATTTAATTTGGTGAGAAAAAAGCGAAGCTAATTAATCATTATTAAATTAGAAACAATTTTTGCTGTTATTTTCGGTCTCATATATATATTTTTAAGGGAAGGCCCTTAAAAAAAGCTCACAAAATGAGATAAAAAAATAGGTTAAATTATATTAAATAATTTCATACATTTGTTTTCATTCTCATCATCATTATTAATAATAACAACAACAACAATAACATTATTATTAATATTATGATTATTACCATGATTTTGCAATTTTAATTACGTCATACTTTGCAATCATTAAATGAAAATAATAATAATATAAAATTAGAGTAATGCAAACAATACACTAAAAACATATAAAGTAGACAGGATAATTATACACGTCCATATCTTAAATCAAAGATATTAAATAATAGAGTATAAATTTAATGTCAATCAATAGATGCAATATCCTGGGTATATATAATTTTTTTCATTTACGTACTCTATTAATAGTTGTCTGATGTTGTACACTCATAAAATTTTGTGTCTATTTTTTTTTTAAATTGTGGCCTCAAAACTTTATTTCATCCATGTAAGATACCTATTTTATATGACATAAAATTAATAACTCTCTAAGTTAAAATGGATAAACAAAGCGCGCTTTGAAATAACATTACACGTTTTGTATGGAAAACGAAGTAGTGTCCAATTGGATATGACCGTGTTTTGATTCACAATATATGCATGGAAGTGGTAAGGTCATTGTTGTCATAAATTCAAGAAAAATACCTATGGAAAAGTAAGTATTTATTAATTTATTTGTTTATATATTTTTCGTTGGTTTAATCTTGAAAAATTAACACTTTGGATTCTTCTACCGTAGTAGATTCCTCCTCGGTTTCGAATTTTTGAGTAGCTATTGCCACATCCTGATCTTTCAAGTATGAATTTCCCTTAATGTCTTCAGTGACTTTCTTGAAAAGAGGTGCGACGTTTTCTATATAATTCTCTTGAGCTAGAATGGATGACTTCTCCTCAGCTTTTTGCTCAACTATTGGCTGATCCTGGAGTGCTTGGTATTCTTCGTAAACCACTGTCTCGATCAGCTCAAGAACTTCTTCAGGTTCCATAGTGTGAAGTGGTATTCCAGCTGCTAGATCTAATTTTATTCTCGAGAGTGGGCATATACCATTGTATAAAATGCGAACAAATTCGCAATCTTCAATTGGACATCTTCTGCATAATTCATGAAGTCTACACCAAGCTTGACACAAATGTTCTCTTTCCTTTTGTGCGAAGGAGGCTATCTCTTTTTTAATCTTTTTGGCTTTGGACGGTGGAAAATATTTGCTTAGAAATTTGAATTCTATGTCCTCCCATGCGGTGATGCTTTGTCGAGGTTGAGACTTCAACCACATTTGAGCTCTACCTTTTAGAAAGAAGGGAAACAAGTGGACCTTAATGGAGTCTTCAGTGGCTCCATAACCTTACGGTACTGCAGAAATTCAAATATTTATCTATTAGATCGTGAGAATCCTCTGCATATTCACCCCCAAAAAGTTTTGCACTTTCAATGTTGAACAACCCTTCCTCCAATTCTAATGGAATTTCAAGATGTTCAACCATGATGTTAATAGCACATCATAGAGAATGAAAAAGAAAAAAAGAAAAACAAAAAGAAAAACAAAAATACAAATTCCAATCAAGAAAATCAAAAGTTATAAATAACTTGGCGTAATCAATCCCCGGCAACGGCGCCAAAAACTTGTTGCGAACTCGGCAAGTATACCGATCGTTCCAAGTAATAAAAGTGAAAGTAAGATCGTCTCCACAGGGATTGTAGACCAAGTACTACAATAACCAGTCCCCTTAAGTTGAACGGATCAAGAGAGATGACAAATGGTGTTGATTTAAAACAAAAAGTAAATTGCGTATTTTTAAGGTTTTCTGAAAATAGATGAACAAGTTGCATAAAATTAGGTTTGGAAAAACAATTGCGAAAATATTGCAGTAAGAGTACAAACACCTGTTTGATCCCCACCTTGTAATCTGAATTTAGATTTACCCATTGATCAAACGATTCACCATATTTTATTTTATCGATTAAGCCCTAATCCCTTAGTGATCTTAATCTTATTAACCCTTATTAGAACCCTAATCCCTTAGTGATTCCTTTCGGGTTAAACACATAAATCGGTGAATCTTTCAAGTTTGCGATTCATGTAGCCTATCCCTAGTGCATACATGAAAAGCTATTTTCCTCCTTGTCAGGAATTAGCATTCCAATATTCCTATTGTGAATCCTAACTCTAGCGATCTGTTAGAATGATCAGATCTAAAAGAACGAAGAGATGAAGAACGAAGGAAAATAGATTCAAATAGATAAATACATATAAATTAAATCCAAACTACAAGGGGTTCACATTCAGGGTTGTGACTCTTACCACAATAAAAAGATCTAACCAACCATAGTCATGGCTGATCTCAAATAAAGAAAGTAAGTACCGGATGGTGTGGTCCCTGTTTTAGAAAGTGGTCCATGGTTGACCCAGTAACAATTAAAAACCCCATGAAAGTTGTTGGAAAAAAAGTCAGCATCCACCTTTGTTTGTTTGTTTATCGCTTTCTATTGTTTAAGTGGTCCACATGTTTGTCGTTGGATTAATGAAATGTTCGGTTTTTTGGTTTTTACAGATGTCGGAATACATAGTGATTGTTTATCATCATGGTGGTATTTTAGTAAGAGATGAAGATGGAGTGATGACCTATATAAATCGGAGGGTGGACTCATTGCCAGAGATGGACATTGACTTCTACAATATCCGTGACCTTGACACCAATTTAAACTGGGAAATAGAAAAAAGATTATTCACCTTAGGAATCAGAACCAGTTACGTTGAATTGATATTTGCAATTGACTCTTGTATATCCCAAAGATATTGAATATGATCATACACCTGTTGCTTCACCCTATGCCAGTTCCTTTGGAAGAAAATGGCAGGGAATCTGTCTTCACCGGGAGCTTTATGTCCTTCCATATCAAAAATACTCCTTCAAACTTCATACATAGTAGGTTTTTCTTGGAGATTCTTTAGTGTCAAACTACTAATCACGGGACACATGTTTTTGGTAACAAATCACTCCTTTTCTGTATTTTCCTCCGTAAATAGATGGCGAAAGAAGTTAATTGCCATAAGTTTAAGCTCATGAGAATCTGTCACCCATTGCCTTGCTTCATTTTTAAGTCTGCTAACATGATTGATATTTCTCCTCATTATAGTTCTCAGGTGATAAAACTTTGTGTTCTTGTCTTCATCGTTGATCCATTGCTCCCTTGATTTCTGAAACCACAATAATAAAGAATTATATTTTTTTACTAATGATTTTCAATTTTTGCGTAATCTTTTTTTAATATATATAAGTTTCATACAAAATATGTCTATAACATGAAAAAAATTTCCGTAAAAAATTAAAACCCTTAAAAAAATTATTTATAAAGGGTGTTGAGATGCTGGCGACTAGCGCTTTGACTGACACATGAAAGGAATAAAAAATTTTGTTGCGTTTTCGGTCCCCCCCCCCCTTTAATTATTAATATTTTATAGGTTATCTATATTTAATTTGGTGAGAAAAAAGCGAAGCTAATTAATCATTATTAAATTAGAAACAATTTTTGCTGTTGTTTTCGGTCTCATATATATATTTTTAAGGGAGGGCCCTTAAAAAAAGCTCACAAAATGAGATAAAAAAATAGGTTAAATTATATTAAATAATTTCATACATTTGTTTTCATTCTCATCATCATTATTAATAATAATAACAACAACAATAACATTATTATTAATATTATGATTATTACCATGATTTTGCAATTTTAATTACGTCATACTTTGCAATCATTAAATGAAAAAAATAAAAATAAAATTAGAGTAATGCAAACAATACACTAAAAACATATAAAGTAGACAGGATAATTATACACGTCCATATCTTAAATCAAAGATATTAAATAATAGAGTATAAATTTAATGTCAATCAATAGATGCAATATCCTGGGTATATATAATTTTTTTCATTTACGTACTCTATTAATAGTTGTCTGATGTTGTACACTCATAAAATTTTGTGTCTATATTTTCTTAAAATTGTGGCCTCAAAACTTTATTTCATCCATGTAAGATACCTATTTTATATGACATAAAATTAATAACTCTCTAAGTTAAAATGGATAAACAAAGCGCGCTTTGAAATAACATTACACGTTTTGTATGGAAAACGAAGTAGTGTCCAATTGGATATGACCGTGTTTTGATTCACAATATATGCATGGAAGTGGTAAGGTCATTGTTGTCATAAATTCAAGAAAAATACCTATGGAAAAGTAAGTATTTATTAATTTATTTGTTTATATATTTTTCGTTGGTTTAATCTTGAAAAATTAACACTTTGGGTTCTTCTACCGTAGTAGATTCCTCCTCGGTTTCGAATTTTTGAGTAGCTATTGCCACATCCTGATCTTTCAAGTATGAATTTCCCTTAATGTCTTCAGTGACTTTCTTGAAAAGAGGTGCGACGTTTTCTATATAATTCTCTTGAGCTAGAATGGATGACTTCTCCTCAGCTTTTTGCTCAACTATTGGCTGATCCTGGAGTGCTTGGTATTCTTCGTAAACCACTGTCTCGATCAGCTCAAGAACTTCTTCAGGTTCCATAGTGTGAAGTGGTATTCCAGCTGCTAGATCTAATTTTATTCTCGAGAGTGGGCATATACCATTGTATAAAATGCGAACAAATTCGCAATCTTCAATTGGACATCTTCTGCATAATTCATGAAGTCTACACCAAGCTTGACACAAATGTTCTCTTTCCTTTTGTGCGAAGGAGGCTATCTCTTTTTTAATCTTTTTGGCTTTGGACGGTGGAAAATATTTGCTTAGAAATTTGAATTCTATGTCCTCCCATGCGGTGATGCTTTGTCGAGGTTGAGACTTCAACCACATTTGAGCTCTACCTTTTAGAAAGAAGGGAAACAAGTGGACCTTAATGGAGTCTTCAGTGGCTCCATAACCTTACGGTACTGCAGAAATTTAAATATTTATCTATTAGATCGTGAGAATCCTCTGCATATTCACCCCCAAAAAGTTTTGCACTTTCAATGTTGAACAACCCTTCCTCCAATTCTAATGGAATTTCAAGTTGTTCAACCATGATGTTAATAGCACATCATAGAGAATGAAAAAGAAAAAAAGAAAAAAAAAAACAAAAACAAAAACAAAATACAAATTCCAATCAAGAAAATCAAAAGTTATAAATAACTTGGCGTAATCAATCCCCGACAACGGCGCCAAAAACTTGTTGCGAACTCGGCAAGTATACTGATCGTTCCAAGTAATAAAAGTGAAAGTAAGATCGTCTCCACAGGGATTGTAGACCAAGTACTACAATAACCAGTCCCCTTAAGTTGAACGGATCAAGAGAGATGACAAATGGTGTTGATTTAAAACAAAAAGTAAATTGCGTATTTTTAAGATTTTCTGAAAATAGATGAACAAGTTGCATAAAATTAGGTTTGGAAAAACAATTGCGAAAATATTGCAGTAAGAGTACAAACACCTGTTTGATCCCCACCTTGTAATCTGAATTTAGATTTACCCATTGATCAAACGATTCACCATATTTTATTTTATCGGTTAAGCCCTAATCCCTTAGTGATCTTAACCTTATTAACCCTTATTAGAACCCTAATCCCTTAGTGATTCCTTTTCGGGTTAAACACATAAATCGGTGAATCTTTCAAGTTTGCGATTCATGTAGCCTATCCCTAGTGCATACATGAAAAGCTATTTTCCTCCTTGTCAGGAATTAGCATTCCAATATTCCTATTGTGAATCCTAACTCTAGCGATCTGTTAGAATGATCAGATCTAAAAGAACGAAGAGATGAAGAACGAAGGGAAATAGATTCAAATAGATAAATACATATAAATTAAATCCAAACTACAAGGGTTCACATTCAGGGTTGTGACTCTTACCACAATAAAAAGATCTAACCAACCATAGTCATGGCTGATCTCAAATAAAATTCAACAAAAATTGTAAATTACAATATGAAGAACGACGAACGATCTCTCACCCGACGGTCTTCCTCTCTAAGTCAGAAAAGTATGATATGTGTCTTTGACCTAATCCTCCTTTTTATAATATTTTTCCTTCTTCTTTCCAATTTTGCCCTTGTGAAACACGACTGTGGTTTCCGCAACTGACGCTCTCAGCGTCAGTTCCACGCTATGAGCGTGGATGCTTCTGACATTCCACGCCATCAGCGTCAGTTCCACGCTGTGAGCGTGGATCCTTTTGACATTCCACGCCACCATCGTCAGTCCCACGCTGTGAGCGTGGATCCTTCTGGACTCCCACGCCATCAACGTCACTTCCACGCTGTGAGCATGGGTCTTCACTTTGGCCAATCCTCATTTTTCTTCCAGATTTGTTTGTTTTTCCTATAAAATGAGCATAAAATCAGTTGAACACTCCTTGAATTGGAATTTAAGAAATACAACAAGAAATATTGCCTTTTTAATGAGGAATAACTCATTATCTCTCTTTTTGACTTGAATTTACTTATTTGCTGAAGGCACATCAAAGCTTTTTTCTGTCCACTACTCAATTCTCATGCATCAACCAAATTACCACTATTTAATAGGTAAACCCATTTTAACCCGTTCTACAATAGGTCGGGTTCAAATGAATTAGTAAGTTGAAAATTGTAACCTAATCTATCATTTACGATGGGTTAAACAAATCAACGGGTTGGGCATATTTGATTACCTCCATAGAAGAGTGCAGTTTATGCCGTCTGGAAAATAGATTAAGCCCGTTTAAGTTGGGCCCAGCCTGGTTTAACCAAATTAACATTAGGTTGGGCAACTCGCTAACTCTATATTTAAATTGTTTTATTAAAAACTAACCAAATTAACCTTAGGTTGGGCAACTCGCTAACTCTATATTTAAATTGTTTTATTAAAAACTATTTATAAATAGTTTTAGGGTAGAGTGTGTGTCATTTTGCAGAAATTGAAATGATGTAAATTTGGGTTTTATAAGAGTTATGTTGTAGGAAAAATGATTGTGTAATGTTATAGAGATTCGTTTTGCGTGTCAGAGTAAATTTTTTTTTGCTGTGGACCCTACGAAATGTTGTGAGTGTAGGAAAGTTTTTCTGGTAATGTTAAATGATAGATGATAAACCCTATAAATTTATGTCATTGAAAAGTACAAACATTTTTTCCATAGTTTTATATGATTCTTTACGCATAAGGGTTTATCATCTATCATTTATCATTTTACATGACTAGAAAAACTTTCTTACACTCACAACATTTTGTGAGGCCCGCGGCAAAAAAACTCCGGCTCACAAAACGAATCTCTATAACATTACAAGATCACTTTTCCTACATAACTCTATACAACCATACGCATAATCATATAAAATTAAAGAAAATCTTAAACCCTAATACTGCTTTCCTGAGAATAATAATAATAACAACGCAGAAAAAAATTGAAGAAAATCTTAAACCCTAATAAACGGTGGTGGTCGTTGCGGAGAGAAAGAAAAAAAAAAAAAAAAAAAAGGAGAAGCAGAACAAAGGAAGAGAAAGCATTAGGGTTTTTTTGATTTTGGGAATGGGGAAGAACGAGAAAACGGGGCTAGGTAGGTCCCTGGTGAAGCAGCACAACCAGATGATACAGCAGACCAAGGAAAAAGGTCGCTTCTACAGGAAGAAGGTTCTCGAATCATTCACCGAGGTCTCCGACATCGACGCCATCATCGAGCAGGCACACGAGCCACCTCCTCCTACCCTACTCATCAAGCCCATCGATGAAGCCCAAGCCCAAGCCCTGACTCCTGAGGAAAATAGGCAGCAACAGAAGATAGAGGAGGCACTGCATGCTACCAGTCTCCGAGTTCCTCGCAGGCCAACGTGGAATTCTCATATGTCGGTGGAGGAGCTTCATGCTAATGAAACACAAGCTTTCTTGGTTTGGCGTCGTAGCCTAGCAAGGTTAACTCAATTTAAAAAAAAAAAATGGTTTCTGTTTTAATGTGTTGCATTTGAAGAATTAAAAAGCTTTGTGGATTTATTTTTATTTTTTTTAATTTATATTGGTAAAAAGAGTGATGATGTTTTTTCAGGCTTGAGGAGAATAAGAAGCTTGTCCTTACTCCATTTGAGAAAAATCTTGATATCTGGAGACAGCTCTGGCGGGTTGTTGAGCGTAGTGATTTGGTAAGTTGTTAGTATTATGATGTTTGAAGTTTTACCTAGAAATATCTTACTTTTGGGTTCATAAAGAATTTCAATGTAATTTTTTTATTTATTTTTTAATAAATTGTTGTCTTTTGAGTTAATTTAGCACAATTCATTTTGGAATGATGATGCATTCATTTTAATGGATCTTGATGAAAATACGATTATGTTACCGTATACAATAATTAAAAAAAAAAAAAAAAAAAAAGGCAATCTGTTGCTATAAAGCTCATTATGCTCAGGGTACAGTACAGGTCATAGTCATGCCCATTGTTTGAGTCTATAGTAAGGCAGCTTTACCTTGTATATTTGCAAGGCTGATTCCATTGTTCAAATCGTGCCAACACCAATTGTTGTGCCAAGGCTTAGTTATATACAATAACGACTTAGTTATTCGAAATGAACTCAATGATGATGGTGATGGGCACTTTTATTATTTAATGGTCTTGCTTTTCTGTTGGTGAGTTCAATTTCACTTCCCTTGTGTCATTTTTGCAGGATGTAGTTGGCAATAGTGTTAGCAAAAAAAATGCAGTATTTATATAGCATTCAAATATAATGTAGTTCATGTCTTCCATATAAGGTGATTGTTTGAATTTACATTTTAATAGATACGGAAGCAATTCCACATATGCCACAACACTTTGCGAGCTTTTGTTATTGTTTCCTTTTAACTGTATTGATTACTTTTATTAGATTTCTAGCTGCCCCTTAAGCAAGCTGGACCTGCATCATTAGCTGCTTACTGAAGGAAGATCCTGAAAACAATTTGGATTTTCAACTTTAATTTTTTAAAGAAACAAAGCTCTGGTTGGGACCTATGAAGTACCGACTCCAACACGGCGTTTTTGATACGTTCTCGATACGACCGTTAATTGGTCGATACGGTACAATACGTCTCCGATACGCTTCCGATACGTGTATCCGATACATTGGGAAAAAAAATTTGGAGTATCAGTGCTTCATAGGTTGGGACTATGGATAATAGCCTACTTTTTATCCCTCCCCCGATGTGCATTATTCTTTTCTTCCTATTAATATATTCTGTAATTGAAAAAATCCTATATTTTATGAAAGCATTTGGATAATTGGTATTTTTGTTTTCATCAGTTATGCTTTTATATTTATAAAGAAATATCCGTAGTGTAGAAATTTTTTATCTGACATTTGCTCCGTATTTCTCAAAGTGAATGAAATCTTGAAGATGATGATCTTATTCTCTCTCACTTTTTTACCAGCTTGTTATGGTCGTTGATTCGCGAGATCCACTGTTCTATCGCTGTCCTGACCTTGAGGTATGATGCATTTTTTTTCTCTTCCTTAAAGAAATGCTAACATGAAAACTCTGGAGATTACTAACTAGGTCAGTAGCAAATCTAAGTACTGACTAATAAGGATCAGATAGAGCTGAATCCTTTGTACTGGTAGTGACATTCAAAAAGTCACAGCTTCATTCAGCGCCTCTATTTCTATTCTTTAAAACGTAGTAGCAATATAGCATATTTAAATCTCTGTAAGAAATTTAAAAGACAATAATGACAGATTTGACTAGATATCATCTGTCTGTAATCTATGTACCCTACTTTGGACATTTCATATCTATTTCGATTTAAGAATCATTCCATCGTGTGCACCAAACATGACTCATTTTGCATTTATTTTACTTTGGGACAGGCTTATGCAAGAGAGGTTGATGAGCATAAACGCACGTTGCTTTTGGTTAATAAAGCAGATCTTTTACCTGCTTCTATCAGGTTTGAATGTCCCGTATAAGGTTTATACTGCATTAATATCTTGCTAAGATCCTTATTATTTATCCACTGTTTTCTTCTCTTTTCCTGCAGAGAGAAATGGGCAGAATATTTTCGTGCTCATGATATTCTCTTCATCTTCTGGTCAGCTAAAGCTGCATCTGCAGCTCTTGAAGGCAAAAAGCTTGGTTCATCATGGGAGCCTGATAACTTGGGGAGAACTAATAACCCAGACACGAAGATATATGGAAGGGATGAACTTTTGGCACGCTTGCAATCAGAGGCAGAAGAGATAGTAGACAGGAGGAAAAATTCAGGGTCCTCTGACACAGGGCCTTCTACCACTAAATCCCCTGGTGAAAATGCTTCTGGTAGTTCATCATCAAGTAATGTAATTGTGGGATTTGTTGGATATCCTAATGTGGGGAAGAGTTCGACTATCAATGCTCTGGTTGGTCAAAAACGGACCGGTGTCACCTCTACTCCGGGTAAAACAAAGCACTTTCAGACATTAATTATTTCTGACGAACTGACCCTTTGTGACTGTCCTGGATTAGTTTTTCCATCTTTCTCAAGCTCAAGATATGAGATGATTGCTTGTGGGGTGTTGCCTATTGATAGGATGACTGAACACAGGGAGTCTGTCCAAGTTGTAGCTGATAGAGTACCAAGACAAGTCATCGAGGCGGTTTATAAGATCAATCTTCCTAAACCTAAGCCATATGAGTCCCAATCACGCCCTCCTCTAGCATCTGAACTTTTGAGAGCATATTGTGCTTCTCGTGGGTATGTTGCCTCTAGTGGACTGCCTGATGAAACTAGGGCTTCCCGTCAGATACTGAAAGATTATATTGATGGGAAGCTGCCTCACTATGAAATGCCCCCTGGTGTGTCAAATGAGGAACTAGCTTTGGAAGATCCCACTGGACATGACTCAGTTAACTTGAATGTGTCAGATTCATCTGATACTGAAGATTCTTCAGATTTTGAGAATGAACTTGCACCAAATCTTGAACATGTATTGGATGATCTCAATTCATTTGACATGGCTAATGGACTTGTTTCAAAGAAAGTTACTATTAAGAAGCCTAAAGCATCTGATAAGCATCATAAGAAGCCCCAGAGGAAAAAAGATCGTTCTTGGAGAGCAGGGAATGATGATACTGATGGAATGCCGGTTGCAAGATTCTTTCAGAAACCAGTAAATACAGGTCTGGTGAAGGACTGATAAGGTCATGCCCCCTGGTTTTTGTACAACACCCTATCTGTTAGACCCATATGAACATTGATAATCTGAGATGAAGCATAAACTATAAATGATGTTTGAAAGGCATTGCGGAAATAGATGATGTAGGCAATTTCACCGAAGCTCGCCACATAACAGGAAAAAAAAAAAAAAAAGTCTGGGAAAATATTATGTATTCGTAGTAGTGACTAGTGAGTTATTGTTCTTATTAATGGGATGAAAGGGTTGTCATGGGATTGGCGAATAAAATGCTTGGATTAGTCAGAGAGAGTCAAGTGCATTCGTGTGTTTTCACTATACTTTTGTGTAAGAAATAATTTAGTTCAAATACCAAAAAATGTTTTTGAAAGTAAATTCTTCTAAATACGCACGTGCTTACGTAAATTGCACTGTAAATTGGTATGGTTGTACTGCCAATCGCTGAACGTCTTCGACTTCCACGGAAATGTGATATCTACAAGAATTAAACCAAGGATAAACTTACCAATAATCTGAACGATATTTGCTTTTTGGAATTATATTACTTTTTCATGTTTTATTATTGCACTATATTTTTTGAATACACAGTCTAAGAATAAGAAATTTTATGCTTACTTTTATTCATTCATCATCTTATATCTAATAATTCAGGTATATAAGATATAATAACACTAAATAACTAAAAATATTATAATTTATAATATAAGCTTATTTTTAAAAGAAATGATTTTATTTCTTTTAAAAGTATAAAAATGAAAATGAAAATAAAAATAAAAATAACTTTATTTTCGATTGAAGAATTTATTTCTTAGAAATCACTAAAAATAAATTTCTTATGTTTAAGGTGTTATATTTTTTTTATCGTTATAATTGAAATGACAAATTTCTAATTTTTTTTAATTATTATGTTATATCAATTTAATTTTTTATGACAAACTAGTCTATTACCCGTGCGATGCATGGGAAAAATGGAAATTGGTTTGTCTGTCTCGTTAAAGTTAACGCAAATCGTAAAAATATATCTCTGTATTTTATTTAAATTAACACTATTAGATATCTAACTCCAACTTTTTGTACATATAAAGTTGACAAATATTTAAGTTATTATGTTTAATATTTAACAAATACTTCATAGTTGGAAGTTGAATGAAGTAATTCAAAATATTATTCATTAGCTTAATTGAGTAATCAATAAGAATTAACTTCTTTTTTTGTTAGTTCAAACGAAACTGTATTCCATGCATAAAATTCTATACCTGTGGGTTTAGTGATTAGTCACGGTCCACCAAATTTTGCAAAGACATCTTGTGTGATCATTTAATATAAAATGCAAATGCCATTATATTAGCTTATCTCGTAGTCATTCAAAAATTATGTAGTTTGACTTGGCTTCTTTAAGTATTTCTAAGAGATGGACTTTCATTTATCGTAATATAATTGTTCATTTTTTTTAGATAATTGTTTCTGAAATATTTACAGCAGTAAATCCAATAATCTTAACCACACAAAGACGAATTTGTTAAATAATAAATATAAGAAGAAGAAAAAATGTTGGTGGGCGGGGTGGGTCGGCTCTTCGGGCCAAGCCTATTTTGTCATCTCTAACTATCAACATTTTATATTAGCATGGTTTGTTAGACAGTAAATATAAGGGGGAAATGTTTCATTATTTCCACAAAAAAAAAAATATAAGGGGGGAAGTGTTGGCGGTGGAGTGGGTTGGCCCTCCGGGCCGAGTCCATTTTGCCATATCTAATTGTCAGCATTTTATATCAGTATTTAATAGGTTTTTATATTTGACAACAAAAAATGTTCTTATAGTTGCATTGTGTAACAGCCCGTGTTAACCCGGTCTGTTAACACACTATCGTATTAAGCCACGCTTAATTAAAATGCGGAATAACTTTTTCTTTAATTCAATTATGACGTCATTAACTTAACCAACTTGATTACTTAATCATTTTCATAAAAATACTGCCTGTATGTAAATTGCAAGACATCTAACTGGAATACCTCATATATAAATAATAGTGAGTATCTAAGGCCACAGGTCTACACAGGTAGCCTGGGTCAAAATCCTGATACTTTAATTACAACATTAACATAAAAAGACGATAACAATCATGTGGCATGGACAAACCCCATGCTCACCAAATAAGGCAACAATGCCCACAAATAGTCTCAACATAAGCTTAACATAATTAAAGCAGAAAACATAAACAACAGTAGAAATAGCACAGCAGCAGTCAGCATATCATCAATCAGCTCAACTCTGGCCTCCTGCCACCTGAGCCCTCAACATTACCTGATCCTGAAATAAGCGTCCCCAAACGTGGGGTGAGATCTCTAACAAGAAATCTCAGTAAGACAAGGGGTCCTCAAGGAGTCTCCACCCCAAGCTCACTTACATGTGTAATATAAGTTCTAAAAACAGTATTACAGTATAAGTTCTAAAATCATGCGATGCAGCAATTAATCATGTCATGTGTGCTTTCAAATCTACTGGCCAGAGAAATGTAGGAATACGTCTATGCCTACATGAGTACATGGATACTACCTGCACCTCACCCACATGCTTCTCCATCTTGTATGTACTACATACTCAGGATTGCCGTCTAGGTGGACACCACATGCATATCATAATAGCTCATTACATATAAACAGCTCAACAGCATTTCCAAAATAATCAAAGCATGTAACACAGCATGCATAAACCCATCCCCATGGGACACGGTGGAACATCAAAATGGCTAAACCGAGGACACGAAAGCTTACCTTGCAAGCTAGCTATCCAAGCCAAGAGTCCAACCACTCACAAGTCCACAAACAGCAGTATCACAATCTGATATGGACCATTAACAAGTTAATATAAATGCACAACATGCATACAACTTAAAGACTACGCCTTTCCTTCACGTTTTACGTCTTAAGGCTTCCAACAAAGCCATAAGCCCTTAATCATGTGATTCTGACTTAGTTCATTAATTACAGAAGTTCAACTTCCTTGAACTAGGGTCCACACACACCCAATAGCTTACTGTTCATACAGTAAAGCTACTGTCTGCGCAGAACCCAGGATATCCGGATATCAGAAGGGGAATATCCGGATATGCCATATCCGGATATCATACTGGACATATCCGGATATGTCATATCCGGATACCCAGATCCCATATCCGGATATCAATATCCGGATACCATATCCGGGTATTGATATCCGGATATCTGTTCGACAAATATCCGGATATCTCACGACAGAATGCAGTTTCTGCATTTCGTGAATATCCATCCCAAAGATCCAACTTTTAATACATGTACACGTTAAAGCATGCATCTTTAAGCATATACAAGTTCATTTAGGTGTTGGTTACTTCATTTTAATCTTTTACATGCCAAGACACCAACTTTAAGCATTAAAGTTAAGATCAAAGGTGTAGAACACTTACCCCAAGCTTTGAGCAGCCAACAATGGTGCTCTTGGAGCTCACAAGTCAGCTCCAATGTACAGACCTCAAGGTGCACGAAAATGTCACCCAAGCAAGGACCTTTCCTCACAAAGAAAGCTTCTTGAGGCCTCACCACTCAAGAACAAGACTTCCAACCAAGCCAAGGAAGGAACTCAGCCTCACACTCTCCCTCAAACAGCAACACCCTCAGAAACAAGACCACAACCTCCTTACAATGCACTCACTCAAGTGTTTCCATGGTGAAAGAGGAAAGATGAAGGCTAAAGGTGACAACTTGGTGGTTTCTCCCAAGCAAAATGGCCAAGGAGGAAGGAAGGAAGAAGGGAGGCAAGCTGCAGCCACCCAAGTCACGTAGGCAAGTTAGAATGTCTAGGGTTTTGTGCCAAATATGTCTATTTATAGGCACAAGGCTACGCATGCGCAGTATTAGCCTTAATAGCAAAGTAAAAGATCTTGATCTCAAACTTTAGAATCTAGACCTACGCATTTTTCTAAGATTTGTCATATTTTTATTTTATTTTTCGGAGCACCTTTCCGGTACGCGCTTTTCCATAGCCAGTACCAGTTCTGGCATCAGATTACGTCATTTTGACTTGAAACTCGTTTTACAAGTCCTACATAATATTCTAGTAATTATCATGCGTTCGTTATAATTTTCCGGGATACTTTTCCGGTACGCATTTATACCGAGTAGCAGAACCGGTATCTGCGCTTTTCTTCCGAAAGGCGACTTTCAGCAATTTCACTCACTCAATATAATTATCTAAGCCCATTAATAATTATTAGGGTCAATTATGGAATTATTTCCTAATTATCATAATTAATTCACTAATTACCTTAATTAGCGGTGCAGGTTCTTACATTCACCCCACCTTTTTAAGGATTTTGTCCTCAAAATCAGAAACATACCTGTCTCGAAAGTCGGGATACTGTCGGAGAAGCTCATCCTCTCGCTCCCAGGTACACTCCTCAGGAGTTCTTCCTGACCATTGCACTTTGACCATCGGAATGATCTTGCTCCTCAACTGCTTCTCGCCACGATCGAGAATCTTGAGTGGTCCGACGGGAGTCTTTAGGTTCTCCCGAACCTCCACATCATCCGGCTGCACCACGTGCGAAGGGTCGGCTATGTACTTTCGAAGCTGAGACACGTGAAACACGTCGTGGATGTTGGCGAGGTTCGGAGGTAAGGCGAGTCGATAGGCAACTGGTCCTACTCTACCAAGGATCTGGTAGGGCCCAATGAATCGCGGGCTCAACTTCCTCACGCCGAGTGCCCGTCCAACACCGGTGACAGGTGAAAGTTTCACAAACACGTGCTCACCCTCACTGAACTCCAGTGGTCGATGCTTGACATCGTTGTAGCTCTTCTGACGATTCTGCGCCTGCTTCAACTTTTCCCTGATCATCTGGATCTGAAGGGTAGTATCTTGGACAAAGTCCAAGCCAAAAAGCTCTTTATCTCCAACCTCAGACCAGCAGGTAGGAGTACGACACCTCCTACCATACAGTGCCTCGTAGGGTGCCATGCCCAGACTAGCATGAAAACTGTTGTTGTATGAAAATTCAACCAACGGAAGGTACCTATCCCATGCAGAACCCTGCTCCAACGTGCAAGCTCTCAACATGTCCTCCAATGTCTGGATGGTCCGCTCAGTCTGTCCGTCAGTCTGAGGGTGATAGGCGGTACTCAATCTCAACTGCGTACCAAAAGCCTCCTGCAGCGCCTCCCAGAACCGAGATGTGAACTTCGGGTCCCTATCACTGATGATACTCTCGGGCACCCCGTGAAGCCTCACGATCTCGCGGACATATAGTTTGGCCAACTGCTCTGTAGTGAAGCTCACCTTCACTGGAAGAAAATGGGCAGACTTGGTCAATCTGTCCACAATGACCCAGATAGAGTCACAACCAGCCTGAGTTTTGGGCAATCCCACCACGAAGTCCATGGAAATACTCTCCCACTTCCACTGTGGAATCTCCAGAGGTTGAAGTTTACCAGACGGTTTCTGGTGCTCGATCTTTACTTCCTGACAAATAAGGCACTTGGACACGTAGACCGCTATGTCCTTCTTCATGCCCGGCCACCAAAAATTCCTCTTTAGGTCCTGGTACATTTTTGTGGCACCAGGGTGAATAGTAAACCGGCCCTTATGAGCCTCTGCCATAACCTCTTCGGTCAATGGCCCTCGAGGAATAACAATCCTTTTCTGGAACAGCAGCAATCCATCCTCGTTCCAAGACACACCGTCCTGGTTCTTTACGTAATCAAGGCACTCTCTTTGCACTTGCGCCTCTTTGATCTTTTCCATCAGCTCATTAATCACTTCTGCTGTTTCTAACTCAAGCAGTGCACCCCCAAACAAGGAGTTCACTCTCAAGTCTCTGAACTTCTCGATCACCTCGTAGTCGTTCATCATTAAACTGGATAAGCTCACGGATTTCCGACTCAAGGCATCGGCTACCACATTGGCCTTGCCAGGATGGTACCTCAACTCAAAGTCGTAGTCCTTCAAGAACTCCATCCATCTACGCTGTCTCATGTTCAACTCCTTCTGGTCAAACAGATACTTCAGGCTCTTGTGATCGCTGAATACAGCAAACTTCATGCCAAACAGGTAATGCCTCCAAATCTTGAAAGCAAAAACGCTGGCTGCCAACTCCAAGTCGTGAGTCGGGTAGTTCTCCTCATGAGGTTTTAACTGTCTTGAAGCGTAAGCAACCGCTTTCCCTTTCTGCATCAGCACACAGCCAAGTCCTTTACCAGAGGCATCGCAGTATAACTCGAATTGTTCCGCAGGATCAGGAAGGACTAACACAGGAGCAGTAGTCAGTCTCTCCTTCAATTCCTGGAAACATTCCTCACACTCATGTGTCCACACGAATGGAGTCTCCTTTCGGGTAAGGCGAGTCATCGGTAGCACCATCTTGGAGAATCCTTCTATGAACCTCCGATAGTAACCTGCCAAACCCAAGAAGCTTCTCACTTCTGAAACCGTCTTGGGCCTCTCCCAATCCATCACGGCCTCAATCTTGTTAGGATCAACTGCAACTCCATTAGCAGAAATTACATGACCCAGAAATTTCACCGCCTTGAGCCAGAACTCACATTTTGACGGCTTAGCATAAAGCTTTTTCTCTTTCAGCACTTGCAACACAATCTTCAAGTGCTCAGTATGCTCCTCCTCCGTCTTGGAGTAGATCAAGATGTCGTCAATGAAGACGATCACAAACTGATCCAGGTACGGCTGGAAGATTCTGTTCATGTAGTCCATGAACACTGCGGGTGCATTGGTGAGTCCAAACGGAATCACCAAGGACTCGTAGTGCCCGTACCTGGAGCGAAACACAGTCTTTGTGACATCCTCCGGCTTTACCCGTATCTGATGGTAACCGGACCGGAGGTCGATCTTGGAATACACGCAAGCACCCCTGAGCTGATCCAGCAAATCATCAATGCGTGGAAGAGGATACTTGTTCTTGATTGTCACCTTGTTCAACTGTCTATAGTCGGTGCACAACCGCATGGTCCCATCTTTCTTTTTAACAAAAATGACCGGTGCTCCCCAGGGAGACACACTCGGTCGAATAAAGTCTTTCGCTGAAAGCTCCTCGATATGCTTCTTCAGCTCCGCCAACTCTGGTGGCGACATCCGGTATGGAGCCAACGAGATAGGCCCCACACCAGGCAATAAGTCAATGAAGAACTCTATCTCCCTCTGCGGTGGAAACTCAGGTATCTCCTCAGGAAACACCTCGAGGAATTCCCTCACCACAGGAATGCCAGTGAGATCCTCCTGTGTCCCACTCACCAAACCTCCCAACATGACATAGCCAAATGCCCCTGCTCTCAAGGCCCTCCTCGCCTGCAGGACTGAAATGAACGGTGAGGAACTGGCTGTGGACCCACCCGGAGACATCACCACTTTCTTGGCACAACAGTCAATCATTGCACAGTTTCTGGACAACCAATCCATGCCCAAAATAATCTGAAGGTTGGCCATCGGTAATCCTATCAGATCTACCGAGAAGTCACGGCCATCCCACTGAAACGCTACATCGCGATGAACAGTGGAGGTCAAACATTTTTCTCCGGTGGCGGTGGTAACCCGCATCGGTGGAGAAAGCACATCACTGGGCAACTCAAGCCCCACAGCAATAGGGGTAGCAACAAAAGAGTGCGTTGCCCCGGAATCAAACAAAACATCAACAGTTGATCCACCAATGGTAACAGTACCTCTGACCAGGTTCGGAGCTCTGTCTGACTACTGACGATCAAGTGTGTAGACTCGTCCGGTAGTAGGTGGCACGGCTGGTGCCCCAGTAGGAACCATCTGTAACGGCACAGCCTGTACTGCAGCAACTTTCGTCGTCGGGCAATCTCTAGAGTAGTGGCCCTCCTTGCCACACTGGAAGCATATCAGCTGACCGGTAGAACACGGCCCGAAATGTGACTTCCCACATCCCGAACATCTGGGAGCAGGAGGTCTAGCGGCGTTCCCCGGAGCAGCAGTCTTTCTGAACTGATTCGGCGCTTGCTTAGCCGCCATCTGCTTGCCCTTGCCCTTGTTCGCAAAATTTTTACTCTTCCAGGGAGTGGAACCGCCGGTACCCTGTGGTACCTCCATCTTGGCCTTCTTGGCCTTACTCGTGCTGTAGAAGTCCTCAATATCACGACACTGCTGGACCAGTGTCCCAAAATCTCTGGATGCAGACCCAGCTAAGTAACCAGCAATATCCTCATTAAGTCCCCTGCGGAACTTAGCAGCCAAGAATGTAGGAGTAGGCCTCGCCATCCTGAAGTGTGAAAACTTCACCAGCTCATTAAACTTGGCCAGGTACTCGTCGACAGACAACGAGCCCTGAACCAACCGGTCAAACTCTCCCTGCTTCCTCTCCTGTGAGTCATAAGGGAAGTACTGACCCAGGAAGCTCTCCTCGAAGAATGGCCACGTCATCACATGGCCCTGCATCTCGTAGACCTGAGAAAGGTTGGTCCACCACTCATGGGCCTCGCCCTCCAGCATATAAGTGGCGAACAACAGCTTCTGCGGATCGGTGCACTGCATGATCCGGAAAATCTTGTCTAGCGCCTGAAGCCATCTAGCAGCAGCAATGGGATCATACGATCCGTCGAATGAAGGTGGCTTATGCTTGCGGAAAGCATTCAGCCGGCGATCGATCTCGTCACGATCCTCAGCAAGAACGGGGATAGTCTGCATAGCCCCCGTCAAATGACTACCCTCGCCCATCTGGCTCTGGGTGTCCTCCTGTTGACTAGGCGGAGGTGGAGGCGGTGGCGGCGGTGGAGGTGGTGGAGGACCCTGGCCCGCAGCAGGACCAGCCCTCAACTCCTCCAACATGACCCTCATCATCGTCATGTTGGCCATCCGGTTCTCCTCCAGAACCTCTGCCGTGGTTTGCCGGTTCGCATCTCTAATTGCGTCCAGCATTGCCCGGTTTGCCAGCCTCGTGGCTTCCTGGTCGGCTAGTCGGGCCGCCTGCATCTCAGCTAATGCAGCCAGGACAGGATCCGATTGATCCTCGCTTGTACTCGTGTTCCTCCTTGGTGGCACCATGACTCTGCACAAGTTACACAAAGAATGAGTTGATCAGGCCCACGCCATGCGGTCACAAATGCATTATCATCACACACACCAGTCAGAGAGAACACTAAGTAGACACGCAACGACTCATCCTAAGTTATTGCAATACATACAGGCTTTTCCCTAGAAAGTGCTCTGATACCATAAAATGTAACAGCCCGTGTTAACCCGGTCTGTTAACACACTATCGTATTAAGCCACGCTTAATTAAAATGCGGAATAACTTTTTCTTTAATTCAATTATGACGTCATTAACTTAACCAACTTGATTACTTAATCATTTTCATAAAAATACTGCCTGTATGTAAATTGCAAGACATCTAACTGGAATACCTCATATATAAATAATAGTGAGTATCTAAGGCCACAGGTCTACACAGGTAGCCTGGGTCAAAATCCTGATACTTTAATTACAACATTAACATAAAAAGACGATAACAATCATGTGGCATGGACAAACCCCATGCTCACCAAATAAGGCAACAATGCCCACAAATAGTCTCAACATAAGCTTAACATAATTAAAGCAGAAAACATAAACAACAGTAGAAATAACACAACAGCAGTCAGCATATCATCAATCAGCTCAACTCTGGCCTCCTGCCACCTGAGCCCTCAACATTACCTGATCCTGAAATAAGCGTCCCCAAACGTGGGGTGAGATCTCTAACAAGAAATCTCAGTAAGACAAGGGGTCCTCAAGGAGTCTCCACCCCAAGCTCACTTACATGTGTAATATAAGTTCTAAAAACAGTATTACAGTATAAGTTCTAAAATCATGCGATGCAGCAATTAATCATGTCATGTGTGCTTTCAAATCTACTGGCCAGAGAAATGTAGGAATACGTCTATGCCTACATGAGTACATGGATACTACCTGCACCTCACCCACATGCTTCTCCATCTTGTATGTACTACATACTCAGGATTGCCGTCTAGGTGGACACCACATGCATATCATAATAGCTCATTACATATAAACAGCTCAACAGCATTTCCAAAATAATCAAAGCATGTAACACAGCATGCATAAACCCATCCCCATGGGACACGGTGGAACATCAAAATGGCTAAACCGAGGACACGAAAGCTTACCTTGCAAGCTAGCTATCCAAGCCAAGAGTCCAACCACTCACAAGTCCACAAACAGCAGTATCACAATCTGATATGGACCATTAACAAGTTAATATAAATGCACAACATGCATACAACTTAAAGACTACGCCTTTCCTTCACGTTTTACGTCTTAAGGCTTCCAACAAAGCCATAAGCCCTTAATCATGTGATTCTGACTTAGTTCATTAATTACAGAAGTTCAACTTCCTTGAACTAGGGTCCACACACACCCAATAGCTTACTGTTCATACAGTAAAGCTACTGTCTGCGCAGAACCCAGGATATCCGGATATCAGAAGGGGAATATCCGGATATGCCATATCCGGATATCATACTGGACATATCCGGATATGTCATATCCGGATACCCAGATCCCATATCCGGATATCAATATCCGGAGACCATATCCGGATATTGATATCCGGATATCTGTTCGACAAATATCCGGATATCTCACGACAGAATGCAGTTTCTGCATTTCGTGAATATCCATCCCAAAGATCCAACTTTTAATACATGTACACGTTAAAGCATGCATCTTTAAGCATATACAAGTTCATTTAGGTGTTGGTTACTTCATTTTAATCTTTTACATGCCAAGACACCAACTTTAAGCATTAAACTTAAGATCAAAGGTGTAGAACACTTACCCCAAGCTTTGAGCAGCCAACAATGGTGCTCTTGGAGCTCACAAGTCAGCTCCAATGTACAGACCTCAAGGTGCACGAAAATGTCACCCAAGCAAGGACCTTTCCTCACAAAGAAAGCTTCTTGAGGCCTCACCACTCAAGAACAAGACTTCCAACCAAGCCAAGGAAGGAACTCAGCCTCACACTCTCCCTCAAACAGCAACACCCTCAGAAACAAGACCACAACCTCCTTACAATGCACTCACTCAAGTGTTTCCATGGTGAAAGAGGAAGGATTAAGGCTAAAGGTGACAACTTGGTGGTTTCTCCCAAGAAAAATGGCCAAGGAGGAAGGAAGGAAGAAGGGAGGCAAGCTGCAGCCACCCAAGTCACGTAGGCAAGTTAGAATGTCTAGGGTTTTGTGCCAAATATGTCTATTTATAGGCACAAGGCTACGCACGCGCAGTATTAGCCTTAATAGCAAAGTAAAAGATCTTGATCTCAAACTTTAGAATCTAGACCTACGCTTTTTTCTAAGATTTTTCATATTTTTATTTTATTTTTCGGAGCACCTTTCCGGTACGCGCTTTTCCATAGCCAGTACCAGTTCTGGCATCAGATTACGTCATTTTGACTTGAAACTCGTTTTACAAGTCCTACATAATATTCTAGTAATTATCATGCGTTCGTTATAATTTTCCGGGATACTTTTCCGGTACACATTTATACCGAGTAGCAGAACCGGTATCTGCGCTTTTCTTCCGAAAGGCGACTTTCAGCAATTTCACTCACTCAATATAATTATCTAAGCCCATTAATAATTATTAGGGTCAATTATGGAATTATTTCCTAATTATCATAATTAATTCACTAATTACCTTAATTAGCGGTGCAGGTTCTTACACATTGCATCTATATTATTATCTATCTACATTTTCTATGAGGTATGATCCTTTGACACCGGTGTCAAATTTAAAATTTGAAACCTCATCTGAGAGCCATTAGATAAAAAAAGATCAACGACGCTGATTTGTAAGCATGTGATACCATTGATCTTTTTTGATCTAATGGCTCTCAGATGAGGTGTCAAATTTAAATTTTGACATCGATGTCAAAAGATCCTACCTCATTTTCTATAGTTGTCTCTAAATCGACTTTCCAAAGTGTGTGTATTTGTGACATATATATTAGATGAAAGTTGACAAATATTTGAGTTATTACGTTTAATATTCTAATAAATACTTAGTCACATAAAAATGAGTTTGTTAGATAGTAAATATAAGAAAAATATATATATTGGCGGGCAGGATGGGTCGAGACCAATTTGCTATCTTTAACTGTCAACATTTTTTATCAGTATATAACAGATTTTTATATTTAAAAATACAGAAAAATATTTCTACAGTGATTGCAGATAAGTTATCTGCATGACTGCATTCATTCCCAAAAAGATATTGTTCTCGGTTGAAAGATTAAAAAATTATTATAAAGACTATTATAACCCTGAAATAAATTATAATTACAAAAACACCTTAATTTTCGCCTCAAAATAACATTATTTTGGGCTTTAGTTATTTGTAGTAATTACAGAAAAATAAACCCTTAAAAAATAATAAGTTATGCCCGATTTATATTTTAAAGTCACATATAATTTGAAAAATGAAATATAATTATAATTGTAATTTTACTTTTGTTTTAAGGATATATATTTAATTCTGTGATTATACTTATTTATGATTTTTATATTTCTTTAAATTTGTTATTCGTCTATATTTAAAACATTTATGTTAAATATTTTTTTAAAAAGTGCTTGTACGAAAAAATATTATTTTGTATTATTTTTAATATTAAAATTCTAATTTATTTTCTTTTAAAGTATAAATAGGTAATTTTTTTTGCATTTAAATTTCAAATTTAAATTATTTTTTATCAACTATACATATATTTTTATAATTTTAAATATTTTTTAATTTAATCTATAATTCTATTTTCACAAACAGAAATTCCGATCAATCACAATCTTTTAATTACATAGTAAATAAAAATAGTATATAAAAACAGAAAAATAGAATATACTGATCACAGGTTCAAAACACCAAAATTGTCTTTGTCTTAAGATTGTTATTTTGAAGATAATGGGTGATATTAAATCACTAAGAGGTTTGAACTCATGTATAGACCAAAAGAGATTAATGATCAAAATTATCAAACACAGTGCAATTATAGAAATTAGAACAGACTTACATGATGTTAGTATAATGGACAGAATGATGAATGTATGCAGAATTAATGAATTAAATCCGAGCCCACAGAATGTGTCTCCTTACAACAATTTGCCCCCTCACTGATGCCAAAGGTTGATGGACAAGAGTCTCCCAGATAGAACGGATTTCGTCTGAAGAGTGGTGGCACTACCAGTCAACGGCCCAAACAAACACAACAATTGCTAGAGGAAGTACACCAGAAATATGAAAGGAAAATGCAAACCGGAAGAAAGAAAAATTTCTGTAGAGTAATAGTGCAGAAAACTGGATAAATTTTTGAAGGAATCAGCGTCTATATATAGAAAACGTAAGGTCACGTTTCAAACTGCACCTATTCGACGATGAAATAACACATCCGTTGGACACGAAAAGATATATTTGTTCAACATGAAAAGATACCCATTCAAGGATGAAACAACAAGTCCGTTAGGATGAAACAATACATCCATTAAGATGAAAAGATACATCTATTTGTCATACACATTTTCACTACCAAACTTTTTATTCATAACTTATGGGATTTAGACCCAAAATCCAACACTTTCTTTCATAATTTTTTTTATATGCAACTAGTGGGTGAGTTAAAAACATGGAAAAAGAAAGAAAACACTTATCTTGTCTGCTTTTGTAAATGTTTGGGAATGTTCGAACCACCGGTACTTGTAAACTTATGGAATTGTAGTATTATTACCGGTACTTGTAAACTTATGGAATTGTAGTATTATTGATGACTTTCATATTGGTGGCAAAACAATCGATCACAGTGGCTTTGACTATTGATGTTCGGGGCAAAACAATCCTCATTTGTAAGCTGTCGGGATAAGGGATTTTTGTGGAATAAAACCGAACTTAAATGATGACTTTCATATTGGTGATTTGCAGCGTTGTCCATCGATCACAGTGGCTTTGACGAGGCTGCCTTCTTTATGCTCAAAGGTAGGAATCGAAATTTACATTAACATCAAGCATGATAATTATTATTTGTATATATAGAGCTTATGGTAAGAATTACAAGTAATGAGAAGTTATGCACCTTAGGCCAAAGTCCAATAGTATGGAGAGATGTGTGTGAGTCACCTGCTGTGGATAGGATGTGCTCTGAGCACAATTGTATAGGTTATAGCCATGATGGCAAGTCTAGTGAATACTAAGATAGATTATCAGATGAGTTCATAGATGATCCCTTTGTTAGCTATAAGGGGTTATATATAGATGAATGCACTAGGAGATTGTGCCTCTAATGGGTAGTTTGGAGGAGACTTAATGACATGATGGTTATTGGTAGTAGATGTAAGTTAGGGGAGAAGGATGGAATAAGATGCTCCACGTAGTGAGGATAGGAAGTGGGAACCACTTAAGTGGTCCATAACAATTATCATGCTTAAATTACAAAAAATAAAATAAAAATAGATCAAAATAAATTAAATAACAAGTTTGAGAACTTCTGCGTATTGCTTTATCCAACCAAAACACACACCTCCTGATTATAAATTTATAATTTAAGCTGCCTATAAAATGTTGAACGACTTTTCTTCTACGTTTCTATTAATCTTATGGAGACACAAATTATTGGAGATTGATTAAATTTAGAATAAATATCTTTTTCAGAAAATTTTACGATACCCACTTTAGTCCCTAGTAAATAAAAAAGCTATTCGTGATATCTAAGAAATTCAAAGTGGACCCATTTCAGTCCTTTTAAGGGACTAATATTGGTCTTTTTTGAATTTGTGAGGGACCATGATTTCATTTAAATGAGTCCATTTTGAATTTCTTAAAGACTTTTTATTTTGATAGGGACTAAAACGGATATCATGAAATTTGCTGAGAAATAAAAATAGCATTTACACTTAAATTTAAGCGGTAAAACAAAAAAGAAGAGTATATAAGACTGATTTGGAAGGTAATTCGTCTATGTGTCCTTGTCTGTGAGGGGGTGTTTGGTAAGTGGTAAAAAAAAAAATTTGCCATGGAAAGTGTGGTAGAGAAAATGCATTTGTAATGTTTGGTGGGAAAAATAAAATAAAGGTTGGAAATGAATTTTGCTGTCAACTTTTTTTCCACCATTTTACATTGTGGAAGTTTGCCATTGAAAATATGGAAAAAGAAATTGGCGCGGGAGGAAAATAGAAACATTGTTGTGAGACAAAAACACCCTCCTATCCCCTATGAAAACAACAGTTCACAACTCCATGCACGAGCTATAAAAGATATTGAATGAACGTGAACCCTTCAAATATCCAACCAATTCTCTATGAAGACCACAGTTCAAGGTGTTATCAAGTGTGCAAGTTGATTGAACCACAACAAAACAGTGAAGATTAATCTGCCAAGTATATCAAGTTCCAATAAGAGAGATAACAATGGGTGAAAAAAGCAAGAGTAATATGTCAAAATGGATTAACCATAAAGATGAAGCTTACAACTCAATAATCTGTCTAACTAAAATTATATGTAAGTAGTTGAATACATATGCGTGTTGTACCATCCTCACAACCAATAACGATAACAGGAAAATTAATACATAAAACTTCTCATAAGAATTAATCTTGTAATTATTTTATACTTACCACAAACTTAAGATTGTTCTGTATGTTTAACTTATATAATTCATGTAGCAATTTCCATTGCAACAATTTCAGGATAAAAAAAGATATTCATTCCTTCCTCCTCCATACAGAAATTCAACAATAATTAAATTTATGGGTAGTTTGGTAATTTTGGTTAAGATTCTCATCATTTTTTTTATAATTAACCAAACATAGTTACTAAAATTAATCCAAGTTTCCTAGGAAAAAATTTTGCCCTACCAAACATCTTTTCGCAACTTTTTATGTAAATTTCTTTTTTCACTTTTTTCCGGAAAATTTTTGTTCCCGATAAAAAAATTTCTCTTGCACCAAACACCTCGTGAGATTCCTTGGCAGTTAGCGGTAACCTTCGTCCTTATTGCGTAAAACATAAATTCCCACCACACTTTACAAGATTAAATAATACATAAATAAAATACACACTTAAGGGATGCGGAACAATCAGCATTATATTCTTTAGCTCAGTTTTTTTTTTCTGAGATTTTTTTTGTACCAAGAAATAACTTTTGTAAAAAAATAAAAAAATATTTGATAACACATTTTTTTAATTCCTACTGACATAAATACACTTTTAATAAGTAATGAGTATTTAGATCATAGATAATGCATTTAATAAATAATGTGATAGAAACAAATAGAAAAAGTTATTTTTATATCCGTCATTTTGTCAATCTGTATTTCTAGGTTACGGTTTATTCCTTAAAATAAAAAACCAAATCAGTGATTACCAAAAAAAAAAAAAAAAAACCAAATCAGTTTTATCAAACATTATTTTTAACCATTTAAGTTGGCCTAAAGGCGACAATGTGGGCTTGCCCACTCCCAATTGCCAAACCCCAAAAACGAGGTAGGGTTTAGGGGTATGCAAAATAATCAAAAAATTGAATCGTACCATGAATCGAACTGAACCGCCTTAAAATAACCGGTTTTTAAAAATCAGTTGGTGAACCGAACCGATTTTTAAAGAACCAGTTCATGAACCAAACCAGTTTCTAGAACCAGTTTAAGAATCGAACCATTTTGAACCGAAACGAACCGTTTTCGAACCGAAACGAACCGTTTTCAAACCGAAACGAATTGACTTTTATAATTTTATTTTTTAAATTCTACATTTTTTTCTTTTCAAAATAGGGTCGACCCGAACCGATTCTGAACCAAACCGAACCACTTTCGAACCGAACCAATTTTGAACCGAACTGAACCATTTAAACCAATTTGGTTCGGTTTTTCAAAAAATTCGGTTCGGTTCAACCCATGCACATCCCTAACAGGTTTGATCCACTTTTAAAAATAGTTTAAAATTACCAACATGTTTTATTTTATATTTACTAAGTTGACGGATCAACTCATTTAAAAAAATGCATAAAATAAAAATTTAAAATAAATCAAATTTTATAAATTTTATGGTGTTTTAATTCCATTTTACACTTCATTAATTTTTTCCAATCTTAAACCTAAATATATAATAATATTCAGTATCAAAGTTTATGTACAAAATATCTTTGTCATAAATTTGCTTTCTTTTTTATTTTTGTATATGAGTATTAAAATAAAAGATTTCAATATTAAAAAATTGATACAACAAATAAAATACTACATGATATTCCCAAAAAAAATTATTGAACGTTTTAACCCACCTAGCCATTTGTGACAGGTTAAACAACTGAACTAGATATGTTGGACCCGTTTTACCACCTCTATCATGCATTTTATAGGACCACTTAAACCATTAAGATTTTTTGAAAAAAGAGAAAATTGTTAAATAAAATTACTTGTGGTAGCTAATATAAACTCAAACAACAATAATAATAAATAAGAAATATCTATAATAACCCTAATTATATGAATTTTAATTTAGAGGGTTATGATGAGCACTTTATGGTCATAAACATAATGAGAATAAAATTCTAAGAATTTTGATATCCATATTGAGGGTATTCCAAATAGGTGAAATTTCATCTGCTATTTTTGACTGCTGATGCAGTAATAGACTATAGAATAGCTCCAGTTCAGTAAATTTAAGTTAGAGAGCTATCGCAATGATATGAATATCATAAATGATGTAAGAATATTAAATGGTGATGATTGATACCCATATTGAGATATTTATGAAAAGTTACTTTTACCGGGATGTAAAAACAGCCGGTAAAATCCTAAAACGGGAAAAAGATGATAAATGAAATGGAAGCCCAATATATGCATAACAAGTCATAATTAGACCAAAAATATTAAAATTAAGTTATATGTAGATAAGAGAACAAAGTTCAAATTGTTTGGACAATTTAGTGTAAAAACGTATGGAAATAAAATTAATTGTGTTGTCATAATTATACTTAGTAGTGAGTTCAGTTTTAAATAAATCATATCTCACTCATTTCTTAATCAAATGGAGTGTGTTAGGTACCAAACTGAACTTTAGGATGTCTAGTTTCTTGTCCTAAAATATGAGAATTTTAGGAGCTCACATTAAAGTTTTCAAAAATAAGCAGTGGGCATTGTTCATTCCCGTCACAGTTTTTACAGCAAGCAACAGTGAGTTTGCGAAATTCATATCTCATTCGTTACTGTAAAGAACCTTGGGATACACCACCCCAAAAGCTAGCTCAAAGGGTGGGAGTGCCCAAGGCCTTATAAAGGCCACATTAGTTGCACATACAACCAATGTGGGACTATATATCTCAACACGCCCCCTCACACGAGAGCCCATTGGGTTTGAAGAGTGGATGATGCAACAGGCTCAACCTACCTGTGCTAAGAGAGTCCACAAGAGAAAGTGGGGGACGGCGAGGCTTTGATACCATGTAAAGAACCTTGGGATACACCACCCCAAAAGCTAGTTCAAAGGGTGGGAGTGCCTAAGGCCTTATAAAGGCCACATTAGTTGCACATACAACCAATGTGAGACTATATATCTCAACAGTTACTTAATGAAACGAGACGATTCTTGTGCCAAATTAAAGATAGAGATTTCTAGTATTTGTCATAAGTATTAAAGAATAAACTGGGCAGTATATCATTCCAGAAAAATTTAATAGTCCGCGATGTTGGATTTCTAGCTTACTACTTACGACGGATGTAACTTGGGTTCTACTTGTCAGAATAAGGCTTATAATATATCGTTGGAAAGCTTATGACACGTAGATATTGATGTTTAAGTATAAGGATATTAGAAAAATTCTGGTAGGATGAGCATGAATTGATGTTGTGTTACATCTCAAAGTTACTAGTCTAGTAATTAACTAGTTTCTAATGTTACTAGTTTTATTGGTGATGAATTAAATAGAAATCTGATTGCCTTCATTTTCATTCATGATCAGCCATGTGGAGTGGGACTTAGTGTCTTCATTATTTATCAAAGTTGATCCCTCCATTAATTATCAAAGTCTTGTCTTCTCCATTAATTATCAAAGTGTTGTCTTCTCCATTAATTAGTAAAACTTTGTCTTTTTTTCCTTTACTTGAGAGGACTTGATCCCTCTTGCTTTTCTTGTTTGATTGAATACAGCAAGCTTTAGTGGGAGGGAATCAATTGAAAGAAAATGATTTAATAGGCAAAGAAAGTTAACAAAGTGGGTGGAAGCAACTAGATAATTCATTAGCCAATTACTTGGCTATTTGGTCGATGACTTCTTCACATTGATATCAAGCATTTTCATTGAATTTCCTCTAAAAACCAAGTCAACCTTATGGGACTAAGAAAACCTAGTAAGGGTAGTCTTCTTTCTAAAATCGGAATTTCAAACTTTTCTCTAACTTCTCTCTAGAATCTCTTCTCCAAAACCTCTTCAAATCAACAATTTTCCTTCACTAAACTTGTTCTCCTCATTCTCCTCTTCACAACCATACTATTTTCACAGTGTGAAGCAAATTCTTGTGGTCAATATCCTTATAAAAATCCATGGCTTTGAAGGTTCAAGGAGCTATGGTATTGTATTTTTAGTGCTCTTGAAGAACATCACTTGTGTGCTTGATTCTCTTGAGTTTTGTGTAAGTTTCCTAAACTTGTCTTGATTAATCTCATTCTTTCTCTCTTGTGTTCATGAGCTCTAACCCTTGAGCATATTTTTTAAGGAGTGTTTTGTTTAAAGAATCATCCTTATTGGTAAAGAGTGAAGCTTAGAGCTAAAGGTATGAGTTTTGAACCAAAGAGTTAATTTGATGTGTAAAGATACAATCTTTGGATCTTTGTATGGATTTAATGGAAAATGATGAATTGAAAATAAAAGAGACACATGATGATTCTGATCTCTTGAGTATAAGATGTATTAATTGTGTTAAAAATAAGATAATCATGAATTAATAGATTAATTAAGTGTTGGGACTAAGAAGTTAAAGAAAAGACAAAGAAATAAGCTTTAAAATCTTAGTTCATACCCTAACTTGGGAGGGTGATATTTCCTTCATCCCTTGGTCAAATGAGGCTCATGATACCTCATTTTAAAGCTGGAGATGACATTTATATTTTCCTAAAATTTGAGAGTAATATGTGTTGTGGTTCATCCACAAAGTGAATTTGAGTCCAGACTGCCAAAACTCGCATAGTGCAGGGACAATTCTAAAGGTCCAACTTGTAAAATTCATATCTCTCTCATTACTTACTCAAATTAAACTTATGATATCTCGAATTGAAGCTACAGGTGTCTACTACAACATATTAAAATTTGAGAGAGATCAGATTTCCGAAACTCTAACAGGTACAAAAATAGTGAGGGATGTTAGGATTCCTTGCACTGCCTAAAAACAGATTTGTGAGTTGAACTTCCAAAAATCATAACTTGAGCTATGTAGCTCTGATTAAGGTGTGTGATACCTTGTTGGAAAGGTAATTGAGTCTATATTAACATACCAAAAGATGAGAATTTTATAACCATTGACTTGTGCACAGTGACCAAAAAACAAAAGCATGAACATATATGAGAAAACCGTAAAAGTGAGATTTAGGCTAAGTGGGCTTATAGGAACCCCTTAGTAACTTATAAAATATATATATATATATGGCTAGGATGAGTGAAAATAATCTAAGTTACCTAAGTAAGCCTAGAATATGATTCTAAGTTATGTAAGTTATTGAAGATTGAAGTTGAAGGTAATAATGCACAAAAATACGTAATTATATAATAATTGGTCTAGACTTGTAAAAGGTATATTATTGGCATATAAGTATGGAAAGTGGAATCATTAAATGGTTAAGTTTTGTATATGACTTGATTAATTACTATGTAATTAATGATGTGAATGATTCCTACTCTAGGTGTGCCTAGAGAACCTTGCACTTGAAGATTGTATTGGAGCATACGTATAATATTGGAGTTGGGCTTGATAAGTTCAGTGAGGTAACTCCTAGTTCTGGTTGCTCCTCTCTCTTGTCGCCCCACCATGATGGTGGACATTATGGTTGTATTGTATGAAAGTATGTGGTATATTGTATATGTGCATTCATTCACATTCACATAGATGTTATATGATTCTTGATGATATGATGCACTGATGATATATGTTATCAGGATCCTGGCCAGTGATCAAGGTATGTAGGCTGCCTATGACTTGACTCTGGGAGCTATTTCATACAGAGGTTGTGTTGATATCTGTGGCTTGACCCTAGAGTCACACAGGTGTAACCGTCTATGGCTTTGACCCTGGGGTTACACAAAGATTGATATGATGATGCTATGTTTATGTTGTATGTATGTTATATATGCTTTATATCTGACTTGTCATGCAGGAAGTGGGCTCAGGGGATTAGAGGATCCTCTAAGAATCTTGAGTTTACTGAGATATGGTTATCTCACCCCGTTTGGGACATCATTTCAGGTACCCAGATTAGCAGTGTGCAGTCTAAGGGCAAGGCCCCCCAGCCTTGGAGTAGTTGATGATGCTGCTAATTATTTATATTATGACTAGACTTTGTGATGACATGTATAACCATTAACATGTCCAATTATCTTATGTTGAGATTATGTTATGTATTTACTTTGGCTCATGAATGTAGTATTGGGGCCGTGGATTATTTACTGATGCTTTGACATTTTTAAATTTATATAGCCTCGATGTATGTATTCAGTTATTTGGACTTGCGAGGTGTCTGTTTAATTATTGTATCTATCATATAGTTATTCAAAATACAGCCGTTATGCTGTCCGCGAGACTCCATCAGGAATGATACTTAAGGTCATATCCGGATGGTCAACGGTCAATTGAGATGACCAATGGTTTTAATTTGTAGACTTAGACGTTAATGTCACGTTAATGCAATATATCATACAGTGTTATTAAACCCGACCCGGGCATCGACTCGGTCGAGGTACTGGGTTACTGGGTCACTGGTCGGACCGATGGGTCACTGGTCGGACCGGTTGACCCGGATGCATATAGATATATAAAAAAATATATAGATATGAACATATAAATTCAATTATATTTTTCAAATCTAAAATGAATTAAACAAGGTTCACCAAATAAGTTAAAAAATATGAAGCATAAATAAATAAAAATGCACGCTATTACTATGTCAATTTAAATTGCAACTCAGAATCCCCATAAACATACCTCTCAATGACATTGAACTCATATTTTTCAAATTCAACTATATTAAAATAACATATATCACATTCTCTTAATTTATTATTCCGCAAATTGCTTTAGTATTGAAAACTGAAATTTGAGGTCATTGTAGAAGAGTATACTAGCAAATAAAATTATAAAAAGTTTTTACAATGAGTTCTACATTTTTTTCTGATAAAATGAAACAATTTTGGTTTTTTAGTTTTTTTTTTAAATGCATGACCCGGCCGGGTCAACGGGTCATTGGTTTTGGTCGGATTTGGCCGAGTTTTGACCGGGTCGATGCATGACCGATCTAATGCTTGACTCGGACCGGTTCAATGATCGGGTCACCGGGTTCCGGGTCGACCCGGGTTTTACAACACTGATATCAGATGAACGCTTGAAAATGTTTTAGAAAATATTTTGGAAAAAAGTTTACTCGTATTTTTATAAGACACTTTATTATTATTTAAAATAAAGTCTTTCGCTGTGTATGCTAAATATTTTGGATGTTAATAACCGGAGTACTACACAGTATTATAATATCCATCCAAATAGTTTGTTAAGATTTTTTTTTTTTTAGTTTGTGTAATTTTTTAATAAAATAATAATTAATATAAAGTATAAATATAGTTAAACACTGAAAATATTACCAAATATGTTTCTCAATATTAGTGGTTAGCTATGTTTGTATTTTAAATTATTAATAAAAATTATATACATTGAAATGAAAACGTCAAGTCAAGTTGCACAAATTTCCTATTTTTCTCATAACAATTCTATACTCCGTACCAATGTTATTAAATCCGGAGTGGTCATCGATTCAGTCGAAGTACTAAGTAGAGGTTGCAATATGGGTTGAAGTCGATGGGTCAATCCGCCAACCCGCTAAAACGGGACGGGTTGGGTTACATATTTCAACCTACCAGCCCACCTTAACCCGTCCCGTTGGGTTGAGGGTCAAAATGGGTTAGTGGCAGGTCGGCCCGCCGGGTCAATTTTTTTTACTATTAGGTAATATTTTATTTGTTTTTAAGCTTTTGTGATATCTAATATTTTGTTATCTTAGTACTCTCTAGAAAAAATATAGAATAAAAACTTTATTTATGACAAAGGCAATGTATGTATGGAGATAAAAATAAGTTTGTAAGGGATATCTAACTAAATATTAGCATACATTTAGACTTAAGATTGGAAAAAAAATTAAGGGGAATGTGATATGAAAATAAGTAATATTATAATATTTGTAAAATATAATTTATTTTTTATTTGTAATTATTTTTAAATTTTTAAGCGGGTTGAACCGCCAACCCACCATAAAACGGGGCGGGCTGGGGTTTTCAACTCAAATTCAAGTGGCGGGGCGGGGCGGACCAACCCACTTTTGGCTGGTTGGTGGCTGGGCGAGGCGGGTCGGGCGGGGAAACCCGCTTTGCCACCCCTAGTATTGAGTGAGTGGGTCATTGATTCAACCGTATGAATCAAATATGTATATAAATTTTTATTTTATATTTAATTATATAATAAATATTTTAAATGGTGCAAATAAAGAACCAATTGTAGCCTAGTGATTAATACTATGATTTATATCTTCACAACAGGATTCGATAATTACAAGAATTAGATCGATTGATGGGCTAGTTTTCAGGCCAATCGATCATACCAGCAGGGGCAATCCGGTTTTAATAACACTGTTCCAGATTCAATCTCGCTCAGATCACGCACCTACCCATACATATAATAAATGAGTTCGCTTTTTCTGCAGTTACTGCAGATAAGTTATCTGCAGTAAACCCAATACGACGTCGTTTTGAGGCGGAAATCATGATATTTTTGTGATTTTAATTTATTTCATAGTTATAATAGTTTTTATAATTTTTTAATATTTCAACATCAAAATGACGTCATTTTTGTCAGTAAATACAGATAACTTGTATGCAGTAACTGTAGAAACATTTTTCTAAAAAAATAATAATCTTATATTCATCATTAAGTGAATCCGCAGACATAAAAAAAATATTAATATACAATTAATGAATTATATATAGGGGGTTAAAATAATTTTGCATGAGTTAAGTTATATTTCTAATTTTGATCATTTATTTCACTTCTTATTTAAGGTTCTAATTATTTAATTATGTCATTGAATATAAATTCGTTAATGGCCGTTGATTCCATGTCTCGTTTTTTTTTTTAAAATGATGTGTATTTAAGTCAATACTGATATGAAAAATTTATTATTCTAGGACAGAATAAACAAGTCAGCTTAAACACGAGAAAAAATGAAAAAAATAATAATATAAAGAGAGATCATTTGACTACAGACTTATCATTTTTCTTCATATTTCCATTTATCCAACAATTATAATTTAGGAAGTCATATTAATTAATTAATTATTAATTACATTACAAATGATAACAGTTGATTTCCGTCCATCAATAACTAAGATGAGGAATAAAAGTCTTATTCCAGAAATATCACCAAAATTTGACAAGTTTTAAAGAAGAGAAAATGGAAGATATACATAGGTAAATTCTCAAATTTCTTACCAAAAAAATAAAAATAAAAAATTCTCATAAATTCACATGCAAGTGCGCTATTGAATACCAAATACCGATCGGTTTAAAATTAAATATGAGAAAATAAATAAATAAATGGCACATACACAAGATATAAATATTTTTAAAATTACTTAACGACTATTTGTGTCTTTCCGATTTATTATTAATACTTCAATGTTAATGCTTACCAAAAAAAAAAAAAAAAACTTCAATGTCAATATCCATATACGAGTCCTACAAAATTTCGGATATCCTAGTTTAGTTCAATATATAAACTATTAGTATAAGAGCATGTTTGAATTTGATTATTTTGAAAATATATATTAATTTTTTTTATAATTTTTAATTATAAAATAATTTAATTTCCAGATAAATTTGATTTAAATACATACTAAATATTTTTTAATCACTAATACTGATTGTTATTTTATTTTTTATTTTCCAGTTTAAATACATTCGTACTGCTTTTTTCATAAAATATCTACTTCAACAATAACATGATAAAAGCATATACAAATTAATCAGTTTTTTCTTCTTCTTTTTGTTTTCAATTCGTCATATCACAGAAGCGCAATTGGTAGCTAGAAAAATAATAATAAAATAAAAATTTGAAATAAGAAGAAAGAGAAGAGAAATGGAGAAATGCCGAGGATTGGAAGTGATTTGGTTAGGTTAGGTTAAGCTTCTATTTATACCTATAGTTTTGTAACCGAGACATTAACTACAAGTAATATTAACCGTTATCACATTTATTTTAATTATAAAATTGCAGATAAAATCAATGGTCATCATAATTACTTTAATTGTTATTAATATCTTAATGGCTATAGAATTAAATAAAAATAATTGTAGGCATTTATTAATTACATGATAACCAACCATAACTGCTAAACATTACAACTAAAACCACCACTAAATAAGGTTATAGTTTTATAGTCAAATTATGACACTCTATTAGCAATCAATGCCCATAACACAATTCATAAAATTACACATTATTATTATTATTATTATTATTATTATTATTATTAATTTTATTGTTACTATTTTTCTGGGATATTACACAACATTTCATGAACTAAAAATTAATGTTGTGGCAATTCCACCCCGAAGGTAATGGGTCAAATTCAGTTTAAAAGGTTTCCCAACTTGCAAAAACTAGGGTGATGGCAATTGTATTTATTTTTAGGAAAAAAATATTTCTGCAGTTACTGCAGATAAGTTATCTACATTTATTTCCAAAACGACGTCGTTTTGGTATTAAAATCTTAAAAAACTATAAATATAAAGACTATTATAAATTGAAATAAATTAAAATTAAAAAAAACCATGATTTCCCCTATGAAAACGACGTCGTATTGGGCTTACTGCAGATAAATTATTTGCAGTAACTAGAGAAAAAGCGAACCCATAAATAATATGTAAAAAGGTAAAAAGAGATATATAATATCAATTATTAAAATAACGTGATACCTTAAAGATTATAATTTATATTATTCTAATTTTTTTTTTTTTTGGTAAAAGTATATTATTCTAATTTATTACCCCATGAATATTACAATTAAATATAATAAATTTCAAATAAAACTAATTTATTACTCATATCAAATAAAATTCAAATCTCTTTTCTTAACTAAAAACTCCCAAATAATATCAGATAAAAAAGAAAAAACCTCTCAAATATAGTGTTTTTGGTAAGAATGGGATAAAAAAGATAGAACCAAAATGGTGGTGAGATCACCATCTTAACTTGCTGAGTTGTCAACCCCTCTTGTATAAGGCAAACCCTTCCTTAGAATTAGGAACCGGTGAACACCGTAGATAGTTAAACCAATCCCCGGTTATACCGGTTACTCCTCCTCCGTTCTCCGCTCTGTTGCCGTCCCCAACTTCTTCCGTACACACACCCTACCGGCTCATTCCGGTCACCAAGTGCACCCTTCTCTTCTTGTTACACAACTGAATATCAATAAATACACACCCTCCAAAATTATATGTATATATATTTTTAAAAAAATTGTAAAGCCAGAAAAAAAAAACTAATAGAGAGAGAAAGACACAATATCTTCATCTTTGTGAAAGTAATTGGGTTTTGTTTTGTTTTTAAATATTTTGTTTTTAATTTTTTTTTTTTTTTTTGCTCTTTGGGTTAGCGATTGTCTCCTCCGTCGTTTCGTTTCGTTCCTTTCATTTACCGCTTCTTTCCTTCCTTCAAGTTTGAGAGAGAGAGAGAGAGAGAGAATTTCCTCGGAATTGAGGAGTGGAGGATTTGAGTTAGGGTTTTCAATTGTGCGGCGTTTGGAATTTTCGGAACCGAATCGAAATGGTGGTTCGGGATGCGATTTCGCGGGAATTATAGCTTCGATCTTGGCGGAATTGCTCGAATCTTAGGGTTAAAGCAATGGATGTTGATTCCTCGATGGTGCCGGAGACCGATCACGATCCTGCGGTGGAGAACCATGCCGATAGAGAACAGCTAGGGGAGCCGCCTTCGTCTTCGTCGGGCGGCGGATCTCCGGCGCAACCGCCGGTGCAGCAGCAGCAGCAACAGCAGGCGACGGCGGCTGCTCAGGTACAGGGAAGTCCGATAGTTGGTCCGAGGCTCGCGCCGACTTACTCAGTGGTGAATGCGATTTTGGAGAAGAAAGAGGATGGTCCAGGGCCGCGGTGCGGTCACACGCTGACGGCAGTTGCGGCGGTGGGAGAGGAGGGCACGCCCGGGTACATTGGTCCGAGACTGATTTTGTTCGGCGGTGCCACTGCTCTTGAAGGGAATTCTGCGGCTTCAGGGACTCCTTCATCCGCTGGAAATGCTGGCATACGTATGTATTTTACTTCCTTGTGTTTTCCCTAAAAACATTAAGTAACGTAGATGCAGTTAGTTGCTGAGTACTTTGAAATTTGGTATTGTTAGCGTGAGTAGAATGTAGAATCTGGAAATTTATGCCATGCGCTTTGCATGCTTGATGTGTTTTAAAGTTGATATATATTTAGCTGCACTAATAGGGTTTTTGTTTTTGTCTAGTTATTATAGATGCTTAAATGCAAAAACTCCAATTATTAAAAACAAAAATAAAAAAATGCAAAGACTCCAATTGCATTGTGGTTTTAGTTCATAGAAATGCAAATACGATGACAGAGGGATGAGTTTTTTAGGCCTATTCAATTTTCGTGGCATCTTTTTGGTCTTTGGGCCTTATGAACTAAATATTTCTGGTCATAGAAACTAAGGCTTTCGTAAACCTTGCTTTCGATACTTCATCTTGGGAAGACAATGCAATAAAATTGAGTTGCGAATCTATTGAACTTTTACCAATTTTGTTGTTTTATAACTTTGTTTCCTTTTCAGTGGTTGGTGGGTAAGATTTGTAGTTTATAAAATTTCATTTTAAAACATTTCCATTCGCATGGCTTTTCGCCCCCTTTTTAGGGGACAAGAAGTGGAGGAAAAATATGTCATCGGGGAACAGTTCATTATTAACTTTCTTTGCTTCTTTCAATATATTGTGTTCAAACAATGGATTCGGTGGTTCTTTCCTTTATTGTCATTCACTTCACTTCATTCTGTTTCATTCCATTCCAATCCACTTAATTATATTTACTGCCTTAGTCCCGCTTTGTTAATTTGCGTGGCAGAATTCTATTTTATTATCATTTATGCCTTCACTCATAGCTGGGTTGGGCCATTGAATCCCAATCCAACTTGCTGTAGATTGTGCATGATTGTTTTTGTCTGAATCTTTTATTTCCCCTTTTCCTATTGCCTCCCTTGGCTGTTGTGTATGTCATATATATACTGCTAAACTCTTTTGTTTGAGATGTGGATAGTAATGTATCATGGTAACATTCTTTTTAGTCCACGAAAATTTTGGATTCACAAAAAGAAACTGTTAAATCTGTTGAGGGATGGTTGTTTCATTGTTTGCAATTGTGGCTGCTTTGTTTATTTTTTGAATACCTGAATGTTCGTTCCTCATAAATCACAGCATGAAGTGATGGATGTTGCTGTTTTTTGGTGTAATAATTTTTTCTTTTTGAACATGTCAATATTATTTAATATACTATTGCCGATCAAAGAAGAAAAATGAGATAACCAGATTAAGAAATCTTGGTTTATCATTTAGGCCACAAGTACCGAGGTTCCAGCTAAACAATTCAATTCCTGTTTCCATATAATGTGCATGCACTATATCATAATTTAGCCATTGTACTTTTGTAAGTCATTTGAAGCTCCATATAATTTTTATTCTAATTCTTAAAATCCAAGTCATCCAAGTAGGATGCTGTCAATGTTTATTTTTTCTGGTACATGCCAGTGTCAGAAACTAAATACTGAAAACTTGATTTGCAAACATTCCTAATTTGATGGGAATTTGGCAACATCTGCTCATCTTTAGAGAGATGCTGCAACATAACAGTGATTTGTCTAGATTTTATTCATTTTTTCATCTGGATAAGAATTGACACTGATTGGATCAGTAAGTGTTTATGCTTGAAATTTTTCATGATTGGTATATTTCGTTTGCTCTGTAGGTTTAGCTGGTGCCACAGCTGATGTCCACTGTTATGATGTCTTGACTAATAAATGGTCTAGGTAAGCTTAGTACCAGGTTATTTTTTCCAGTCTTCATCAAGGCTTAAAGTAATGGTTGTATGGCCTTATGTACTTTGCTTTAGTGCTTAAAAGGAAAATTCAATGCAGGATAACTCCGTTTGGAGAGCCTCCAACCCCAAGGGCAGCACACGTGGCGACTGCTGTGGGAACGATGGTAGTTATTCAGGTATAGTGGAGAGGGTATCTTTTGTGTTAACTTCGTTTTGGTTAATTTTTTCCTTTCTTTAAATGATTAGCTTAATTCTTACTTAGTGGAATATTGCATTGTAAAATAGGGTGGCATTGGTCCTGCTGGATTGTCAGCAGAGGACCTTCATGTTCTTGACCTCACTCAGCAACGGCCACGATGGCATAGGTTAGACTAGTAACCTATCACATCCCATCCCCCCCCCCCCAAAAAAAAAAAAAGAAAAAGAAAAAGAAAAGAAAAAGACATTTATCTGATACAGTGGGTTCTGAATGTTATGTAGAGTTGGTGTTCCAGGCCCGGGACCAGGGCCACGTTATGGACATGTTATGGCTTTGGTGGGGCAGAGGTATCTCATGGCAATTGGAGGAAATGATGGTAACTACCCAAATGCTAGCCCTTTTACATTCTTTGCCTTGGATGTTTGCTCTCCGAGTTCAAATTTATTGGATGTTACATTTTTTGTCCCTGCTTTCCAGGAAAGAGACCTTTGGCTGATGTATGGGCCTTGGACACAGCGGCCAAGCCTTATGAATGGCGCAAGTTGGAGCCAGAAGGAGAAGGTCCACCTCCATGCATGTACTGTGTCCTTGAAATCTACCTTTCTCGACTAATATTTTGACTTAACTGTACATATCAGTGTTTAGTTTAAACACTGAATATTATAGCTTTTTCCTGCTCTGTAGTCTTGAACTAGGTTCTGAGGGCTGTCATTAAGTGATTGCAATCGAGTAAATAAATTAAAACCCTTCATTTTCAGTTTGTGCATTTATGTAGATATACTGGTTTGTTAGATTATATGTTTTGTGGATCAAGTTTATTTGTTAACTTTGTTTTACTTGATATCATATTGTGTGATTTTGGATGTCACCAAGATGGTTGCCCCCAGTTTTAAACTATTTTAATGTCTAAGGTAAATGTCTTTAATGTGTTTATATTGTTCTGTTTATCTCCCTCTTCATTTCTTTTAGTAAATAAATTTTGACTTTATTTCTGCAAAATCAGTGCAAATCGAATTTTCTATAATTTTCATTTGTTCTGACATGTCTAGCATTATATCCATTGGTTTACTATTGCCTTGTAGATTTGGGTAGGTTTATTGCTTGATCATTGCTTTATTCTTTCTTCAGTTTGAGAGGTGTTTGATATTTATTAGAAATGTGTAAGTTGCATGAAGAAAAGGAGAGAAGATCTTAGAGAGAGAGAGGAGAGAGAAATCTGAAAGGAATTCATTGTATTCTTGATTTGTAAAGAGTGAAAATGAATTACATGCATTTCAGATACAGGACGATATATATATACAGACTGATGACTCAGCATTGTCTGTTTATCTCCCTCTTCATTTCTTTTAGTAAATAGATTTTGACTTTATTTCTACAAAATCAGTGCAAATCGAATTTTCTGTAATTTTCATTCGTTCTGACATGTCTAGCATAATATCCATTGGTTTAATATTGCCTTGTAGATTTGGGTAGGTTTATTGCTTGATCATTGCTTTATTCTTTCTTCAGTTTGAGAGGTGTTTGATATTTATTAGAAATGTGTAAGTTACATGAAGAAAAGGAGAGAAGATCTTAGAGAGAGAGAGAGGAGAGAGAAATATGAAAGGAACTCATTGTATTCTTGATTTGTATAGAGTGAAAATGAATTACATGCATTTCAGATACAGGACGATATATATATATACAGACTGATGACTCAGCATTGAAGCTTACAGCTGTCACACACTAATTGAATCAGAAGCATACTTACACACTTATATAAGCTAGAATCTGATACAATAAGAACTATAACAGAAAGCTATGCTAATACTCCCCCACAGACTCAGCAGGGCTGGGGCTGCAAGGCAGAATCCAGGACTGTGAGTTTGGTACGGAAATGAACAAAGGGATCTGGGGAGAATGGCTTAGTAAAGATGTCAGCTATCTGGTCAGAAGCAGGGACATGAGCAACAGTGATCTGTTTGAGTAAAACTTTCTCACGAACAAAATGAAGATCCAACTCAAGATGCTTGGTGCGAGCATGAAGAATGGGATTATGAGCAAGTGCTATCGCACTCAGGTTATCACAGTATACCTGAGGAACATAAAGAGGTAGAGTAAATTCTTGGAATAATGATTGCATCCACATAATTTAAGAGAAAACTACAGCCATGCTGCGATATTCAGCTTCAGTCGTGGATCTAACTACAAGAGGTTGCTTCTTAGACCACCAAGATACTAGGTTTGGGCCTAGAAACACACAAGCACTAGAAGTAGACCTCCTATAATTAGGGTCACTACCCCAATCAGCATCACAAAAGGCTGTCAAGTGAAATAGAGCACCTGACTGAGTTGCTCGAGCTGCATTCAAAGAGAGACCAAAGATTATAGTACCTTGGAGATATCAGAGAATTCTTTTGACTATTTTCCAATGATCCACAAGGGGTTGGCTCATGAACTGGCACACCTTGTTAATTGAGAAACTGATTTCAGGTCTTGTAATGGTAGCATATTGGAGAGCTCCAACAACTGATCGATATAAGCTAGGATCATCAAAGTAATTGGGGAGCCAAACTTGGATAATTTCCAACTAGAAGGCATGGGGTGGAGATAGCCTTAGCTTCATACATATTGGTTTTGTGAAGGAGATCTCTAATGTATTTTGTTTGAGTAAGGAAGAGAGAACCGGTTGATTGTCTTCTGACTTCAATCCCCAAACAATAGTCCAGTTTTGAGAGAGAAAGTGGAATGTAGCCGAGAGATTAAGGACTGTATGAAAGAGTCATCATTCCCAGTGATGTTGATATCATCAACATAGACAAGCATATAAATGCGCTGAAGACCAGATTTATAAATGAAGAGAGATGAATCACATTTGCTGCCTTGAAATCCAAGTAAGAGCAGAGTTTCCTTGAGTTTGTCAAACCAAGCCCTTGTTTGAGACCATAGAGTGACTTATGTAGTCTGTAAACTAAGGACTTGTCATTATTTTCAAATCCAGGAGGTTGTTGCATGTACACCTCTTCTTGTAGATCCCCATTTAGGAAAGCATTGTTAATGTCTAATTGTCTTAGTGTCCAGCCATAGGTAAGAGCAATTGTAAGCATAGTCCGAACAGTCACAGGCTTGATGACAGGGGAAAAAGTTTCTGTATAATCCAAACTAGCTCTTTGATGGAACCCCGTAGCAACCAACCTTGCTTTAGATTTGTTAATGTTGCCATCAGGATTATCCTTCACTTTGAAAACCCATTTGCATCCAACAGCTTCTTTGCCAATAGGTAAAGGAACAAGAGACCAAGTTTTGTTTGACGGTAGTAGGTTCAATATGAGTGAGAAGAGACAAATTTCTAGCCATAGTTTTGGATCTGGTAGTAATAGAACGAGTAGGAGAAAGGTGAAGTGGACCTGAAAGAACATACTCAGAAGGTGAGGATGAGGGACTAGATGAGTGTGAAGAATGAACTGGAGAAGAGTGAGAGGGACTCAGACTGCAATCATTGGACCCTCTAACAGAGGTAGAGGGACTAGGGGATTGATCTACAATGATAGTAGAGGTTGGTGGAGAGGATAAATGTGGTGAAATAATAGTAAGAAGGACAAAGGTAGAAGTAGGTTGTAAAGTGGGAGATGATTTATTAGTACTCCATGAAATAAAAGGAAATCTATATTCATTGAAAAGCTCATCCTTAGATATATAAATTCTGCCATCAGGACTGAGACATAAGTAACCTTTATGGTTTGAAGAATAGCCAAAAAACACACATTCCTTTGATTGATATTCCAACTTATGTTAATTATAAGGCCAAAGGAAAGGAAAACATGCACACCCAAAGACTTTTAGGGAGGTATAATCTGGATTTTTATAGAACAATTTAGTGTATGGAACAACAAAGTCAATAGCAGAAGAGGGCAATCTATTTATGAGGTAGGTGGCTGTGGTAAAAGCATAGTCCCAATAGGTCATGTGAAGAGAAGAGTGTGCTAACAATGCAAGCCCTGTTTCGACAATATGCCTATGCTTCCTTTCAACAACACCATTTTGGTGATGAGTACGAGGACAAGTGACTCTATGATGGATTCCATGAAATTTTATATATTGAGTAAAAGCTTTGAATTCCCCACCCCAATCTGATTGAAAAGACTTAAGAGGTGTTTGAAATTGGTTTTTAACCATTGCAGGGAACTGTTTAAAAAGAGAAATGGCATTAGATTTTTGTTTAAGTGGATAGATCCAAGTATACCTTGTGCAGACATCAACAAATGATATGTAATAGTTATTGCCAAGAGTAGGTTTGAAGGGTGATGGTCCTCATAAGTCACTGTACACCAATTCAAAAGGAAATTCATACTGAGAGGTAGAGGGTGATGAGGGAAGTCTATGAGCTTTTGCAACACAGCAAGAAGAACATAATTCTCTAGCTACTTTATTACTGAAAGGAATATTACAAGTTTTCAATACATTTTTAAGAGAATCAAAGTGTGGATGTCCTAAACGACAGTGGCACAATGAGTAAGAAGTGCTATGATTATTTGTCCTATTTTCATTGTTGACACAACTATTTTTACAATCAACACTACTGTATACTTGAGCACTAACAAACTGAGAGTTACAAGTATCAGTGACCGTAGACATGCATGAAATTGGAGACAATTATTACTGGTCACTGGAGCAGTCTGTGGAGTAAAATGAATATCAAAGAAACGATAGAGACCATCAGCTCCTACAGTTCCTTGAAGTAAGATCTTGTGTGAAACCTGAGATTTGACATAACAAACATTAGGATGAAATTCAAAGAAGACTGACTTGTCTCTAGCAAATTTACTCATACTGATCAAATTATTAGTAATAGAAGGGACTAACAGTAAATTGTTTAGATGTAAACGAGTAGTAGCATCAAGTGGTGAAAGAAAAGAGGAGGATCCTATGGCTGTAATAGGAAAACCTTGGCCGTTTCCTATCAGAACTTGGTCTGAACCATTTAGTTTCTGGCTGTGAGAAATGCTTTGTGCTCCTCCAGTTACATGGCTAGATGCACCAGAGTCTGGCAACCATTCCATTAGAGGTATGTAATTTGGAGTAGGTAACAGTCCTTGCTGTGCAGTAACAAAGGCATGTTGCTGATTTGAAGGCCTGACATACTGAAAGGAGCGTGAATTTTGAGGTTGCTGCTGTTGAAAGAACTAAGGATATGGCACATTTTGTGGAGGTGGCAAGCTACGCACGAAGTTCTCATCAAAACGGTGCCAACAAGTAGTGACGTCATGGCCATACTTGAAACATAGCTGGCAATGAACATTGACTCTATTTCCACGTCCTCTTCCTCGATTATAGCGTGTAACAGAGCGTCCCCGACCTCTGTTTTGACTAGTATAAGCATTGGAAGAAAGAAAATTAGGCTGTGAAAATTGCTTTGTTCGACTCTGTTTTCTGGTTTCAGAAACTAAGTCATCTTCTTCGTTAGCAACTTCCTGGTGTGAGCTTGGAGGACGTTGGGTGAGGTTCACAGTTACTCCTTCAGTCAGTAGATTGTCATTTTGCTTGACTAGAAGTTGTTCATGAGCCATTAGCTCCACTGTCAGATCTGCAACAGAGCAATCACGCTCACGTCAGTGTATCATCATAACAAATGAAGTATATTCTGATGGTAAGCCTTCGAGAATAGTTTCGGTGTGCTCCTCAGCTGATATAGGCTTTCCAATTGATTTTAACGAATCACAGAGTTTTGATGCGTGCTAAGTATTCCTTAATGGATTTTGAGCCTTTCTTCATCGTTTTTAACTCAAATCTGAGTTGACGAGCACGAGATTTCATGACTCCATGAAACAATTTATGAATATTATTGCAGGCCTCAAAGGAATGCTTAACAGGTAAAATATCATTGACGATAGATTCAGAAATTGTTGACCGAAGCCATGTAAGTAGCATCTGATCTTGATTAAGCCGTGCAACATATGCTGAGCTCAATTGATCACTCTCTCGATCTTCGTCTGAGTCAAATTTGAGAGGAATTTTTGGATTAACAAAAAAATGATGCAACTGATGTGATGTAATTACCGGTTCGATAATTTGATTACAAAAGAGATAGTTATCTTCTGTCAGTTTGGCAGAGATCTGAAGATTAAAGAGAGAAGCTGTCTTGATCTTCATTGACGAAGTAGATCTGGAAGATCGATGATGCTGAGATTTGGATCTGGATTGTGGTCCATTCAAATCATATGCGTTTGAATCAGAAGCAGAAGACATAGTGGAGTTCTAACTGGTTCAGGCCCTCAAAAAGAGAGCTCTGATACCATATTTGAAATGTGTAAGTTGCATGAAGAAAAGGAGAGAAGATCTTAGTGAGAGAGAGGAGAGAGAAATCTGAAAGGAACTCACGGTATTCTTGATTTGTAAAGAGTGAAAATGAATTACATGTATTTCAGATACAGGATGATATATATATACAGACTGATGACTCAGCATTGAAAGCTTACAGCTGTCACACACTAACTGACTCAGAAGCATACTAACACACTTATATAAGCTAGAATCTGATACAATAAGAACTATATACCCTTGCTCGCTTTGAAGACAAACTGACTTCAGAGGAGCTGTTTTCCTTCTGTAATTTACTTATCATTTGATTGATAATGAAAAGTTTTGTCAATGTCTTGATTAGCTTGAGTGTTGTGTTTCTGAATGAAGTAAGCTCATTATTGCTGTATTTTTTGTTAGCACAAGAGAGTACTTTAAGAACCTTGGTAGATGTCATCGAATAACTCTGTTAAACTTTCCTTGTATTTATTTAAGTTGGCTATCATTGTGCTTGAAATTTTTATAATATGGGGTTGAGTTGCTGTTTTGTCATTTACTTTTGAATAGGTATGCAACTGCAAGTGCACGATCTGATGGGCTTCTTCTGCTTTGTGGAGGGAGGGATGCCAATAGTGTTGTGAGTCATCTATTCAGAATTTTAGGCTTTTTCTCATTCTATTGATTTGGTTTGGCTGGTAATCTTTTGATAGAACTTTCCCTTATTCCCCTTGCATATGGCTTTCATCTGTGGTGGCCTAACGAGAGTTAATTATCTTTTATTTTATTTTTTTGATAACAAGAGTTAATTATCTTTGGTGAAGAGAAGAGTTACTTTTTCCTTTATCCTAAGCTACCTTGCACAAGTCTGATCATTGGGTAGGTCTGTGTATGCCTGGTTGATTTATAAAGAAATATTAATAAAGAGAAGAGAAGTCCCGCGGGGGAAGGATGAGGTATCCTCAAGAGTTGAACAAAAATCTAAAAACAAACAAAACCGGGATACTAGGAGTGTGGCAGGATAGTCAATATCTTTTGCAATTTGGATTGATTCATAAAAGGGTGGTTGCCTCTCAATTCAGAAATAAATGTTACAGTATTTAGGAGCTTGACTTGCGCGTGACCCATGTCTAGGGAGAGAGCAATGCTAGGCCTGTGAATCTATAGCAAATAATTTGTAATAATCCTGTTTGGAAATGCTGTCCAAGCAAAGGACTTCACTTTAGATTGAGCTTTGGACTTTCGTATAATTTTTTCTAGTAGGAAACTTCGACAGTTTGGGAAGTGTGTGAGAAATTGGAAGATGGATGGTGAGCCATTTAAACGAAGATACGGCAGAAGGAAGAAAGCAGTGATAGGAGAAGTGGGGAATGGGCCACCAAATGGGCCAAGTCATGTGAAAGGAGGTGAGCTGGTTATCAAGCAGTCCAGGTGGCAAGAAAATATTGGAGAAATGGAGAAAATGGAAAAAGCTGCAGAGCATAATGATGAGGGGATAACGGGTCTGTTTGATTGTGTTATGGATTTTTTGTTCTTAAAGCTATTTTGCAGAATAGTTAATGAAAACATGTGTTTTCTGTGTTTTTTGTTTTGAAAGTTAAAAGTCAAAACACAAAACAAAAACAACTTAAACATGTTCTCTAAATTTGATTCTAAAATCAAAAAAATAGTTACAATTTTTAAAACAATTTTTACAAAACATGCTTTATCAAATGGGTTTTTTTGTTCTGAAAACAAAATAGTTGTTTTTAGAGACAGTATTCTAATAGGGCCAAAAGTAGTGGTAGGAGAGCAGTGGGGAACTGGAGAGAGAGAGAGAGAGAAAATTTGGGTAATTAGGAAAGGATTGAGATTCTGGGTGGCCATGGTCATTTTGCTTTTCCTTTTCTGGGTTGGTTAGTCCTCTGTTACAGACTTCCATAGCTTGGGTGTTGTCTTAAATTTCTGGTTTTGCTGCATTTGTGTTGCTGTGAGGAGCGCAGCCTCCAGAAACCTCAATTTGATATTACAAGTCTTTATTTGAGGTCCATCAATTGATAAGCAAGAGAATAATCCAGAAGAGTCCTGAATTCAAACTGACCTGTCAGAATATGCACAAAAGTGATTTGACTCAAGCAAAAAATGATGATTACTTACCTTGTCCACCTCCATATCACTCAAGATTTTGGTAGTGAAAATCCCAATTTAACAAGGACCAAGTACAATAGAAACTATTTATGGGAGGAGTCATCTACAGTAGAAAGATTATAGAGTCAAGGAAGGACACATTTTAAACCCAGGAATCCTCCTAAAATTTGATATGAGTGCCATCACATTGGTTCAGTGGTCTAAAAGAAATATATCCCTGAAAGATGAACATCCATGGATTAGTGTAAGTAGAATTAGTCACTGGTTTGACATCCCTATCCATTCTGATCTAAACTACACTAGCTGTTAATAACTTGCTGCCATAACTGTAACCACTTAACTGCCCGGGTAATATCTTACACCTAGTTTCCAAGACCCAATACCCCTCCATATTTTTGATCTGCAGCACAAAATCCAGCTAACAAGTAACAAGATGATCTCTTTTTATATTGCCCACCCCTGACCAAGTGTAGTCTCTCTCTCTCTCTCTCTGTCTATATATTATAGGGAGGATCTTTTTTTTTTTTTTTTGGTATTCTCTAGGGAGGATCTTTTGATTTCAGCATAAGATTAAGAAATCTTACTCTCCATTTAGTTGTTAATTTCTATCCATCCGACGATTGTAGTTTATTCAGTTATATCTATTAATTAATTATTATTTCCAAATAAACTGTAATTGTTAGATAGATGGAAATCAACTATTGAGATAGGGAGTAAAATTTCGTAATCTGACACTGGAGTCAAAAAAATCCCCCATCATATATATATATATATAATGATTTTCTCCATAATTTAGCCTCTCCCTTTGGAATATATTATCTATATGTGCTGAATTTTGGTATCCACACATTCAATTGTAGAATCTGACTTAACCATATATAGGATGGAATCTGCTAATAACTAATTGAACGCTTTTCTTATGGATATTTGAATTGAAATAAACAGCTCAGAAACTATCGGAGTACTTTTTGATGATTGGGTGTTGAAGTTCCAATAACTCTACCAAATCTCTAATTGCTTAGACAGGCCATCACCTGCAAGTAAAAATTGGACGCTTTCTATCTGGCTGATGGCATTGATAGTCGTGGCCATTCTATGTCGACTTTATAAGTCTATTGATAGTTACTTCTATCAATTTCTGCTTTTTGTTTTCCAATCCTATTTTCTTATAGACAAACACGAATTGGTGGCTTCATGTAATTCTGTTAAATTTCTGTTTAGATATTTTTCTGTGACACTTGTGAACTGTTTTACTTCTAAGCTTTGGTCTTATTCTTTCCCCTTACCCCCGCGAATTTTGCAGCCATTGGCAAGTGCATATGGACTCGCTAAGCATAGAGATGGTCGTTGGGAATGGGCAATTGCCCCTGGTGTCTCACCATCTCCTAGATATCAGCATGCAGCAGTGAGATTTAGTTTCATTTATTTTATTCTATTTTTTCCTAGTTGGTTATATATTCCAAGGATCATAATTCACTTGTTTAATGATTTTTTAGGTATTTGTTAATGCAAGGCTCCATGTGTCTGGCGGAGCTCTTGGTGGAGGCCGGATGGTAGAAGACTCGTCAAGTGTTGCAGGTTTGTGATTGTGGTGTTGCTTAAAATTTTAGTATTTTTGACTGGTACTGCTTTTTTTTTTTTTTTTTTTTTTTTTTTCGGCCTTGTTTGATCTCGATTGCATTTATAACAAACTTGGTTTTTATGCTCTTGCTCTGTTTCTTCTTCCTCCACTCGTGTACATGTATTTTTCATTTTTGACAGAAGAGTGGATTATTTTTTGGTGAAATGAAGTAAGAACATATTCTTTTGGAAATCTGGGTGATCTGTTATACGCAATAACAAATACTTTTGGAATTCCATTACTGTTGTAGCTACTGTTTGTAAGGTAGCTTGCTGGTGCCTATTGCTGCTGTAGCCTTTAGTTATTTTTTACCAATGATAAACTTTTTTTATATATTTTTATGTGAATGCAAGATTTATATTTATACCAATGAATGCTGTTTTGTAAAGAACCAATTCAACCCAAAAACTTAAGCTGTTTGGTAAGACTATGTTAATGGTTTTATATATCTCTAACATGCCCCCTTACATGAGAGCCCATTGGACTTGAAGGGTGGATGATGCATTAGGCCTAGTTTACCTGTGCTAAGAAACTCCACATGACTTAATTAATTATTAATTAAATGGGGGGCGGTGACGATCGAACCCGTGACATCGAGGCTTTGATACCATGTAAAGAACCAATTCAACTCAAAAACTTTAACTGTTGGGTGAGGCTATATTAATGGTTTTATATATTTTTAACATGTTTAATTATTATTTTTTCTCGGTTTGTAGTGTTGGACACTGCTGCTGGTGTTTGGTGTGATACAAAATCTGTTGTTACCAGTCCAAGAACAGGTAGATACAGTGCTGATGCAGCTGGTGGGGATGCCTCAGTTGAGTTGACTCGGCGTTGTAGGCATGCAGCTGCTGCTGTTGGGGACCTAATTTTTCTTTACGGTGGTTTACGTGGCGGTAAGTCATAAAACTGGCTTTTTCTGCATTTTGTCTTGATGGGATTTATTTCCTATTTGCTTGACGATATGATACATTTTGATCAATGTTGTTCATTAGGTCAGCCTGCCTTCTGATGGCAATTTAGCTTCTTTGCTGTCTTTTGTTTACACGTTTTATTTAATCTAATATTTTAGTGGACTTGAAGCAGAAGCTAGAGTATGTTAATGTATTTATCACTTATCAGTATATGAATAATTCTTAAATGATGCTAGAAAAGTTGGGAGATGGAAACTTATGAAATAGTTCAAACAGGATGATTGCCATAGCAAACATGCTGTTGATCAGATGCATGTAAAGCTTGGTGTTTCAAGGAAAAATAGAGTCGAGAGGAGCACATCTAGACAGTTAAGAGAAACTTGTGGGTATTTCTATTCATCTAGGTTTACTATTAGCTCAGGCTATGACATCAGCGAACAATTATGAGGGAATTCCCATTAAAACAGTTGCTGAGTTTGTTCTTCTCTTATCAATATATTTTGTTGTTGATCTAAGATTACAATTGAAAAAAGAGATAGTCTTATTGATAAAATTGTGTATTACATCTGTACAATTGTTCTCTATTTAAAGAGACTAAATAACCTAATGGGCTAAGCCCAAAGAAGATTCTGGAATGAAAATAAATAAACAAATACTATTATTTACAACACTCCCCCTCAAGCTAAGGAATAAATATTTATCATTCCCAGCTTGCTAGTAAGCTCTTCAAACCTTTCTGAGGGAAGTCCTTTTGTTAAAAAATCAAAATCAGCTAATTGATGTCCAGAAGGGATGTATGGGGTGGTGATCAACCCGCTATCAAGCTTCTCTTTGATAAAATAGCGGTCGACCTCAATGTGCTTAGTCTGATCATGTTGAATTGGATTATGAGCTATACAAATGACGGACTTATTTTCACAAAACAACTTCATAGGTCCTTCACATCTTATTTTAAGATCACCAAGTATAATTCTCAACCACAATAATTCACAAACGCCTAGAGCCATAGCTCGAAATTCAGCCTCAGCACTCGTTCTAGCAACCACGTCCTGCTTCTTACTCCTCCATGTCACTAGTTTACCACAAAGAAACATACAATAACCAGTGGTAGATCAATGATTAGTTACGGATCCAGCATAATCAGCATCGGTATAAACTTCTAAAGAGAGATTGCCATTACGCCGGAACAACAGTCCTTTACCAGGAGTGCCTTTAAGATAATGAAGAATTCTCTCCATTGCCTGCATGTGTTTTTCTTTTGGATTATGCATGAACTGACTTACAATACTGACAGCATAAACAATATCTGGTTTAGTATGAGCCAAATATATCAATCTCCCAACTAACCGTTGATATTGCCCTTTATCAACTGGAGGACTCTCCTCTTCATAACCCATCTTGTGATTCTGCTCAATAGGAGTACTAGAGGGTTTACACCCAAGTTTTCCCATTTCTTTAAGAAGATAGAGGACATATTTCCTCTAACTGATAAAAATTCTTTCCTTTGAATGAGCTACCTCTATCCCTAGGAAATATTTCAATCTCCCAAGATCTTTAATTTCAAACTCAGAGGCTAGCCGTGCTTGTAGAAAATGTTTCTCAACAATATCATCACCTGTTATAATATCATCAACATATACAAAGAGTACAGTTAGCTTCCTATTTTGGGAGTGCTTGAAGAATAGTGTGTGATCTCCTTGACTCTGTTTAAATCGTAAGGCCAGCATAACCTTAGTAAATCTCCCAAACCAGGCACGAGGAGACTGTTTCAATCCATACAAGGCCTTTTTTAACCTGCAAACTTTATTTCCTCCATCCATATAGCCAAAGCCAGGTGGGATTTTCATGTAGACTTCTTCTAACTCACCATTAAGGAAAACATTTTTCATATCAAATTGATTCATGTCCCAATTGTAATGGGCAGCAAGGGACAACAAAGCTCTCACAATATTCATCTTTGCAACTGGGGCAAAAGTTTCTTCATAATCAAGGCCATAGGTCTGAGTGTAACCCTTGGCAACTAACCGAGCCTTATATCCCTCAAGAGTACCATCAGAATTATATTTCAAGGCATAAACCCATTTGCACCCTACTACTTTCTTTCTATCAGGTCTATCAACCTCCCATGATTTATTTTTCTCCAAGGCGTTCATCTCATCTTGCATGGCTCGAGCCCAATTCTCATCTTTTAATGCTTCATGTACTGATTTTGGGATTGAGATAGAATCTAGTGCTGAAATAAAGCTTTTGTGCTGCACAGAAAGGTTAGTAGAAGAGACAAAATGAGAGATAGGGTGTTAGGTACAAGATCTTTTCCCTTTTCTTAGGGCAATAGGCAAGTCATCAGAGGTACTGGGTAAGCTATCAGAAGCAACGGGCAAATCATTAGATGCAACAATATTAGGTTCAGAAAGGGGACTTACAAGTGGTTCAGACGATTGAGGTTGCTGGTGAAAGTAGTGTGGGCTACTTTCTCCTGTGATATACCAACTCAGGTGTCACAATCCTCCGTATTTTCGGTGTATCAGATGGGTCAGACACAAAAGAACCAGAAACAGGATGAAGAGGTGTAGGAGAAGGCATGGAAGGTTCAGACTCAAAGATAGAAGGTGATGAATCTACTGAAGAACTGCTCTCCCCCTAAAGATGAGGACTTGGGAAAAAGGACTAAGATTCATGAAATGTGATATCCATTGAGACAAAGAATTTTCGACTAGCCGGATGATAACACTTGTAGCCTTTCTTATCAGAGGCATAACCAAGGAAGATACATTTGAGGGCCCTAGGATCCAACTTACTGCGAAGATGTTTATGAACATGGACAAAGACAACCCACCCAAACACTTGTGGCTGAAGACTCTGCATAGAGGGAACTGAGGGAAAGAATGAAGTCATTGAGTGAATAAGACTTACATTGTCAAGGACCCGAGAGGGCAAGCGGTTGATTATGAAAGCTGCAGTAAGAATGGTATTTCCCCAGTAGCATTTGGGTACATGATTCTGAAAAAGTAAGGCATGAGCAACTTCAAGAAGATGACGATTCTTTCTCTCAGCAACTCCATTTTGTTGAGGGGTGTCCACACAAGTAAGTTCATGAATCATGCCCTGGTCTTGGATGAATTTGGAAAGACACTGATTGACATATTCGGTACCATTGTCAGACCTTAGTCTTTTAATTCTTTTTCCAAATTGGGTCTCAATCATTTTATAAAATCGAAAGAATAATTGTGGTACCTCAAATTTTTCATGGATTAAATAAATCCAAGTTACACGAGTGCAATCATCAATGAAAGAAACAAACCATTTATTACCAGAAGCATGAGGAACTTTAGAAGGACCCCAAACCATTTTAATTCCAAGTAGTTCATATTGATAAAAGACTTCATTTTGCATAAATTTTTTTATCAAATTATTATAGTCTGTGTTGAGATATATAAAACCATTAATGTAGCCTCATCCGATAGCTTAAGCTTTTGGGTTGAATTGGTTCTTTACATGATATCAGAGCTCGTGTCCCGGGTTCGATCCTCGCCGCCCCTACTTTCTTTCAAGTGGAATTTCTTTGTTCGCTCAGGTAGGTGAGCCTGTGCATTGTCCACCCTTCAAGTCTAGTGAGCTCTCGTGTGAGGGGGCGTGTTGAGATATATAAAACCATTAATGTAGCCTCATCTAATAACTTAAGCTTTTGAGTTGAATTGGTTTTTTACAGTAAGGAAGGCTGTAAATATGTTACCAGAACCCGCAACTGATGTGTGAGAGCTATCAGCTACAGCTATTGTATGGGTGCCCAATAGTAGGGTTATAAGAAAAAAAGGAGTCAGCACAACAAGTCATATGATCAGTAGCACCAGAATCGATAATCCAAGAATGTTTAAAATCAGTACAAGAGGAAAGAAAAGAATGAGTAGTGGAGCTCATACCAGTCATGGCCAAAGCACTAGTATTAGATGGCTTACTCAGAGAATCAAGCATAGTACGAATCTGCTCCAACTCATCTCGGCGAATAGAAATAAATTCCGAAGATGCACCATTTGAATCCGCCATAATATTGAGGTGAAAATCACACAAATGCAAATCCAAATGATATCTGACCGAAGAGAAAACACAGATTTGGAAAGAGTAGACAAGACTAAGCAGGGAATTTCTTTTTTCTTTTTTGCGTGAACAGCTATGAAGTACCGACACTTCAAAAATCCTGACGTGTCGTGTCCGACACTTTCCGATACTCTCCGACACTTTCCGATACTCTCCGACACCTCGACACTCCCCGACACTCCAACACACATTGTAGACACTCAAAAAAAGGTTCAAAAGTTACGTTGTGTTGCATTTTTAATTCTAACTATTAGATTCGTTGGATTATTATTATCACTTTATTGAATTTAATATAAATATAAAATATTTGTAATATTTATAATGTTTCTTTACAAAATTAATGGGTATTATAATTTTAGCTTTATTTTTTTTGTTAAATTATTGAATATTAAATATAATATACGCAAGATAAATTAAAAATATTATTTAATATAAAATGTGTCCTAACGTGTCGAAATCTAACATTTTTTAGAATTAATGTGTTGGAGTATCATATCGTGTCGTGTCGGTATCGGTGCTACATAGGTGAACAGTACCGCGTGAACAGTGCGCAGGGAACGGTACCGCGTGAACAGTGCGCAGGGAACAGTACCGTGAACAATTTTTTTTTTGGAACTGTTCCGGTCGTCTGATGAAAAAGAAACCTCCGTAGAATGATAGATCTAAGAAAATGGAGTGAAACAGGGGTCCTCACGGTCCAAAAGGTCACCGGAAATCTTTTTCCGGTGGCGGCGAGAGGCAAATAAGGTTTGGTTTTTTAAAGACGGTGATTTGCGGAAGCAAAACTCTCAGAATCGAGAGCTCTGATACCAAGTAAAGAACCGATTCAACCCAAAAGTTTAAGCTATTGGGTAAGGCTGCATTAATGGTTTTATATATCTCAACACGCCCCCTCACACGAGAGCCCATTATGCTTGAAGGGTGGACAATGCACAGACCCACCTACCTGTGCTAAGAAATTCCACGAGAGAAAGTGGGGGGCGGTGAGGATCGAACCCGGGACACGAGGCTCTGATACTATGTTAAGAACCAATTCAACCCAAAAACTTAAGCTGTTGGGTGAGGTTACATTAATGATTTTATATATCTCAACAATTACATTTTTGTTTGAATTGTTCTTGAGCACGGCCGGTCAATCCCTGTTCATCTTGCAAGCTGAGATGTTTGCTCTCCTACATTGTCATTTTATCTTGTGGATGAGTTCTAATTTTTCACATGATGAGCAGGACTGACCATAATGTATTGTGTTTATGCTGCAGGAGTCTTGCTGGATGATCTACTTGTTGCTGAAGATCTTGCTGCTGCTGAAACAACAACTGCTGCTTCACATGCTGCTGCAGCAGCTGCATCTGATTTACAAGTGGGACGGCTATCTGGACGATATGCATTTGTTGATGATGGGACAAGGCAAACAATGCCTGAAGCGACTTCTGATGGTGCAGTTGTTTTGGGGAATCCAGTTGCTCCCCCTGTAAATGGTGACATATATACTGATATCAGCACTGAAAATGCCATGCTTCAAGGATCTAGGTATGGTAGTTTTTATCATCTCATTGGGCAAGTATTAAAATGTTACTTCTTTGGCTTCATCATTCATGTGAAGAACTTTGCACAGGCGAACTAGCAAAGGAGTTGAGTATCTGGTTGAAGCATCAGCTGCGGAAGCTGAAGCTATCAGTGCCACACTGGCTGCTGCCAAGGCACGACAGGTGAATGGAGAAGTTGAATTGCCTGACCGAGACCGTGGGGCTGAGGCTACCCCTAGTGGGAAACAAATATCTTCCTTGATTAAGCCTGATTCTGCAGGGCTAGATAGCATCGCTCCAGGTGGAGTTAGGCTGCATCACAGAGCTGTGAGTAATACATTTTGATTACCAAGGAAAAATTATGCTCTGTCAATTTTTTCATGAAATATTCAAGTGCAATTTCTGTTCTCTGGAATTTTGTGCAGGTGGTTGTTGCTGCAGAGACTGGTGGAGCCTTAGGTGGCATGGTTAGACAGCTTTCAATTGATCAGTTTGAAAATGAAGGCAGGCGGGTCAGTTATGGGACTCCAGAAAATGCAACGGCAGCTAGAAAATTATTAGATCGGCAGATGTCTATCAATAGTGTCCCTAAGAAGGTACATTTTTGTCTCTTATTACTAGTCATAATTGAGTGCAGAATATTCGTACTAATAATATTATGAAGTTTTTAATTTTTTTCCCGCTGTAACACATTTTTTTTCACTATCATTAATCATGTATATTGCCACATCATAAAAGAGTTTGACCTCTTTAATAGTTCTTATCATGGTCGAACTCTTGTTAACGATGTGACAATACATAGATGAATGATAGTATACAATATTTTTACGCTATTAGTTGATCAAAATTAAGCTCTTACAAAAGGAACATATTTTTATTTAATAATTCAGCAATGGTAATGGATAAGATGCACTATATTATTTTCTATTTTTATTTTTTAAATAACATGAACTATTAAATGTCAGCTTGACCTATCAAATCTTGGAGACATAATCAATGGGTCAGGTGCAGAACATCTGATAATTATGTCCATTCACTTTCCTTTCGTTGTCATTGCCTAGTCTATCACACCCCTTCTGTTCATGGCAACTTTCTGAATGCGTTGTGTTTAATCTTGGTTTGCTTTTACATCCCCATTTTGATTCTTTTCATACATATTTTGTTGAATCACCAGAGATATTGACGTCACCTTATGTCAATTTTGTTTGTTATGATGATTCTTGACTTTCTTTATAGGTCATAGCACACCTATTAAAGCCTCGTGGCTGGAAACCACCAGTTCGCCGGCAGTTTTTCTTGGATTGCAATGAAATTGCGGATCTTTGTGACAGTGCAGAGCGGATATTTTCTAGTGAACCAAGTGTCTTACAGCTTAGAGCACCAATTAAAATATTTGGTGATTTGCATGGGCAGTTTGGGGATCTCATGCGCCTCTTTGATGAGTATGGGGCACCATCAACTGCTGGTGACATAGCGTAAGTTCCTTGGTTCCCATGGATAGCATTATATGTGAATAATGGATAGTATGTGCCACTATTAGTGTGAATCGTGGTGTCTGTTTTCTAGCTAAAGCCTCTGGTTCAATAGGTTATTTATCAGGGTGTCTAAGCTTGGTTGTCAATGTATTAAGATGTCAAAACCACAATATGCTTTTTATAATTATTTATGCCTTCTGGTTTGCTACCATAATTCGGTTTGAACATCTGTGGAGTCCCTCGTTAGATTCAGGGTGACTTTATTTGTTTTTCTATGCTTGATGCATTGTTGTGATCTTAACTTCAGCATAAGTTCTTGTGATTGTGATTGATTATCCAACACATACATTTTACAAATGTCTCATGCTCTTCCAAATTTTATATTCATTTTACCATTTCTTGACCCATTTAGCCTAACCTGATCTACCTAAGGTGAGTTGTTGTACCGATGTGCATATAAACAAATGAATTGTTATATGTTATATGAGAGTTTATGGTTATAAACGTTGTGCTCTAAGTGGGATTTGTCCTGGCAGTTTGCATTGGATAGTGTAGCTTACTAGTTACTAGATTGTCAGATTTAATGCATATAAACAATTGGATTGTTTTATGTTGATCTGGGAGTTTATAGTTACAAACAAAACAGAATAAATGATTAGTAGTTTTTTTTCTTCCCCCATGTGCATAATATTTTGTTTTCAATATTATAATGCCAGTGATTCAGGCATTCGATTTTCTGTCGTTAATTTGGTGTAAATGACTGTCAGATATATCGATTATCTATTCCTAGGAGATTATGTTGATAGGGGCCAGCACAGCCTCGAAACTATAAGCCTTCTGCTTGCTCTAAAGGTACTGGATATATAGGTCGTCTTTTTGTGTTGTTTATCAAGTTTGATGGTAACAGGTTTATGCATGGTTATGTGAATTTGCAGGTTGAGTATCCAAACAATGTACATTTAATACGTGGAAATCATGAAGCTGCAGATATTAATGCCCTTTTTGGTTTCCGAATTGAGTGCATCGAGAGGCTGGTAAGTAATTTCATATACTATACTATGTATTCTATTCTTATCGAGTACTCAAGCAACCCTGTAATTTGCTGATCACAGGGTGAGAGAGATGGAATTTGGGCATGGCACCGGATAAACCGTCTGTTTAATTGGCTTCCTCTGGCAGCTCTAATTGAGAAAAAAATTATTTGCATGCACGGGGGTATTGGTCGTTCAATAAATCATTTGGAGCAAATTGAGAATATTCAGCGTCCGATTTCAATGGAAGCAGGATCAATTGTGCTTATGGATCTATTATGGTTAGTGCATTTGTAAGCTTTTTACATATTCGTGACAATTTATTGTGTCCTTTTGGATAATGACAGCATGAAATGTTTATCTAGGTCTGATCCTACAGAGAATGACAGTGTGGAAGGGCTGCGGCCAAATGCTAGAGGTCCAGGGTTAGTTACTTTTGGGGTGAGTGATCGTGACCTGTTATTTTGTGAAATGGTTAATATTTTGTTTATTAGTTGCCAGGATAGTGATATAAATAGATAGTAGATTCAATGTTTCTAGATTAGATGATAAATATTATATATTAATGCAGATTAATACTGGTTTGTGTGATTGAACATGATATTAATTTTATTATTCTAGAAATACATATTGATGTATTGGTGGTGCTGAATTTTGAAGCATTATTTGAGACTTTTTAAATCAAATGTACAGTGTTTGTACCCTAAAACTTTTGCAATTGTAACATGCATCCATTAAACAATTATTTTTGAAGCTATGCTTTATGTATGGACTTCAATTTGAAAAGACAATGAAACTTATCACTTCCATTTTTTAGTGCTGTTGCTTCAAGTTGTTGTACTGCATGTACTTCACATTTATTCCCTTCTCCTGTGCTGATGCCATTGTTAATGCCAGCACTTGATATTTCTTCTTATTTAAAGATTGCCTTTTGTGATGGGCGTTATTGTTATTATTAATTACAGGCACTTGCCCTTTTGGATGATGTCTGTACTTAATTTTTAAGCATTTGCTACCTTAAGAGTTTAAACTTGGGTTTGCTATTATGCTTATCTAAATGAGGTTTGCTATTGCAGCCTGATCGGGTCATGGAATTTTGCAACAACAATGATCTTCAGCTGATTGTCCGTGCACATGAATGTGTGATGGATGGCTTTGAGCGTTTTGCCCAGGGACATCTGATCACACTTTTCTCAGCTACAAACTACTGTGGTATTTGTTGCTGGCTTCTATATTGCACTTTTTTCCTTGTATCATTTTCCCTTCTAAATTTCGGCACTTCCTTGTGGCAATAGGTACTGCAAATAATGCTGGGGCAATATTAGTTTTGGGCAGAGATCTTGTTGTGGTTCCTAAACTGATTCATCCATTACCACCTGCAATTTCTTCACCAGAAACTTCACCAGAACGTCATATTGAAGATACATGGATGCAGGTATTCCTTAGAATATATATATATTTTTAAAGTAGTTGGCTCCCTCTTAGTGTTGCGTAATATTGCACCTATCAAATAGAGGAGTGCATCTAAGTGAATTTTGAGCTAATCTATTGCACAGATTTTTGGGATTAAGCATTGTATTTGAAGTTTTTGTTATTAAACATAATTTTTTTGGTTAAAATATGTACAGGAGTTGAATGCTAACCGACCACCAACACCAACTAGAGGCCGTCCTCAAGTGGCAAATGACCGAGGTTCGCTTGCTTGGATATAGTGATCATTAAGAATGCCCCTATTGTTTATGACTCTTAACGGCTTGTGCTATCGCATGGATTTCTGGTGTTACGTGTATAGCATGACACCATTTACGGGGTCTGCAAGCTTGTGATCTTAATACACGCAGAAAGCTTGAAGGCTTTCATAATGGTGGTTCTCACCCGCTGAATCAGCAGGCCTTTACAAGATACAAGTTCGAGAAGCAAGGTTGGTATTTACTGCTAGGTTCACTTTGACAAAGCTAGAAATTGCAGATGGGTTCTACCCACCCATTGTAAATTGAGCCGTAGGTACAAAATCCAGGTCATGGTTGTCTCATGGATTTTTCTCATTAATTTTTACATATTTTTTACTCCTCGTCCCTAGGTCATTATTGGTTTTTTTTTTTTCTCTTTTGGGAATCAAGAGGACAAGGAGGTTTCTCTCTCCTTTTCCTGTGATGGTGAGATATATAAATCAGAAATCTTAGAGGCCCATGTATCATAGGTGTTGCTTTGTGTAGTCCTCATCCATTTCTTGTACAATTAATTTTTGTGTGAATCAAAGTTTTATGACACACACGTGTGAATTTTGATAATATAATTTTGTATTTTTCCTTATGCTGTGAAAATCTTGGGGGATTAAATATGGTTGGCCAAGTACCGTGTCCTCCAATGTCTGGCAGTTGGGAGGACTGATTTTTGTTACTAGTGTGTTATTTGAGACAACCAGTGCCGACCGGCTTCTACTTACGGGCTATTAGCTCAGTGGTAGAATATGCTCCTGATAATTGCGTCGTTAGTGGTAGAGTGTGCTCCTGATAATTGCATCATTTGTGCCGAGACTATGAGGGCTCTTTGTCGGATAATTCAAAACTAAAAAACCTTTCATAGAAGTCCAAAATTTGAGTAAGAACCGCTGGATCAAAGAAATATCTGTCCTTTGATCAAAATAAAGATAAGCTGCAGTATCTTGAAAGAACTACTTATTGCAATTGCGATTGCTATGCGTACTTGTGAGTTGAGCTGCACCGCATAGTGACATTAAGTTATAACATTTTACATTTTCAAATCAGGGTAACCCAACCACTACAAGATCATCTTAATTGTTTGAATTTGTAAGGTGAGTTTCAAACCTAAACCGATATTTTAGGCTATTTTCCGCTGTTTGATGAATTGGTTCCACACAACGACTACTTTCCCAAAATAACAATAAGGTTAATAATGGCATAGAACTTAAAGTTCTTACCTATTGAGGTATAACATCTCAAATGGGATTTCATTCAGTTGAGGAGGTCTACATAAAGCTTCCCATATCACAATTATAAATATGCTTACATGTATACATTCCATTGGAGATGCTTCCCATAGCACAATTATAAATATGCTGCATGAGTTCTCTTGAACTCCCAGTTAGGTTGAGATGCTTCCCATGGCACAATTATAAATATGCTGCATGAGTTCTCTTGAACTCCCAGTTAGGTTGGTTGCCTATGGAACCCTTCAACAAATGTCAGAACCTAACCTCTCTTTACAGGCCTCTGAACGTAGGATTTGCTGGGATCCTCTGTCTTGAGCTTTGGGGGCCGAATTTCTCCCTTTTTAGTCTGCAGATGGAAAAGTAATAAAGTAAAGCAGTTGGTCATTTCCAATGTCCTAGGCATGTGTCAGTGGAATATTTTCTTATATGACAACCAGAAGCTTTAATATCTCACCTTCTTTCCGGCCTTCATAAAATCTCTCCAAGTGGATACCTGCTAACGAAATTGTTATAATTTATCCTTCCTTTTGCTAGTAAAAAGGTAACATGTTTCTAGGATGCACAAAAAATGTGGTTATGACAACCAGGGGTGTCAATATAGGTTATGACACGCGGGTTTACTGTTAATTAAGGTAATTAATTGTGATAAATTAGGAAATGATTTCATAATTGATCTTAATAATTATTATTTGGTTTAAATAATTATAGTAAGTAAGTAAGAATGCTGAAAGTCGTTTTTCGGAAGAAAAGTACAGATACCGATTCTGCTACCCGATATAAATGCGTACCGGAAAAGTATCCCGGAAAATTATAATAAGTGCATGATAATTACTAAAATATTATGTAGGACTTATAAAACGAGTTTCAAGTCAAAATGATGAGATCTGATGCCAGAACTGATATTGGCTATGGAAAAGCGCGTATCGGAAAGGTGCTCCAAAAAATAAAATAGAAATATGAAAAATCTTAGAAAAATGAGTAGGTTAAGATTCCAAAGTTTGGGATTAAGATCTTTTGCGTAGCTATTAAGGCTAATATTGCGCGTTAAGGCTTAAAAGCCTATTTATACATTAGTTGCACAAATTTCTAAGGCATTGTGCAGCCACCTTACGTGAGTAACTTGGAGGCCAGCTGCTGCCACCACATTTCTTCAGCCTCCTATGCTTGTGTTATGCAAAGTCTTCATCTTTTCTTCTTGTTTCACCATCTAAACACTTGGTTGAGGGTGTGTGAGCTTTGTGAAGATGGTGAGTGCTCCTTTCTGAGTTGTAGTTGTTGTGTGTGAGTCAGTTTTGAGGGCTGAGTTTGGAGCTTGGGTTGTGGGAACCTTGGTGATGACATTTTGAGCTTCAAAGTGTCATCTTTGTGGGAAAGAACCAACCTTTGTGGTGCTATTTTCGTGCACAGTGGTGAGGCAGCATAGGGAGCTGTTGTATGAGCTCCAAGAGTATCATCTACCTCTGCTTTTGGCTTGTGGTATGATCACCACCTTTGAACTTGAGTTTATATGCTTAAAAATTGAACCTTGATGCATGTATTGAACTAAGTTGATAACTTAAGGGTGGGGAAGATTAAACACACCTAGAAATGCATGTTTAAGTGCCTATAATCGGTTAAAGTCGGATCCTTTGGACTGGATATTCACGAAAATGCAGAACTGCATTCTGTCGTGAAATATCCGGATATTTGTCGAACAGATATCCGGATATTGATATCCGGATATGGGGATCTGGATATCCGGATATAGCCAGTAAGATATCCGGATATGCCCAAAAGAATATCCGGATATTCTGGGATTTCGCAGAACAGTAGCTGTGCTGTGGGTGCAGTAGGCTATTGGGGGTTTGTGAACACTACATTAAGGAAGTTAGACTTCTGTAATTAATGAACTAAGTCAGAATCATGTGATTAAGGGCTTGTGGCTTTTTTGGAAGGCTTAAGACGTACAACGTAAAGGAAATGCGTAGTCTTTAAGTTGTATGCTTGTGATGCATAATTAATGATATATTATTGGTCCATAACAGATTGTGATACTGTTGTGTTTGGACTGTGAGAGTGGTTGGACTCTTGGCTTGGATTGATTGCTTGCAAGGTAAGCTTTCATGTCCTCGGTTTAGCTATGTTATGGTTCCACCATGTCCCATGGGGATGTGGTTTATGCATGCTGTGTTACATGCTTTTGATATTTGGAAATCCTGTTGAGCTGTTTTATGCAATGTGCTTTTATGATATGCAATGTGGTGTCCACCTTTACGGTAAGCCTGAGTATGTGGTACATACAATATGGTGAGGCTGTGGGTGAGATGCAAGCGGTGTTCCTTGTACTTATGTGGGTTTAGACGTATTCCTACATTTCTCTGGCCAGTAGATAGTATAAACACACATGGCACGAATATCTGTTGCACTGCATACTTTTGGAACTAATATTGGAAATATTGCTTTTTGAACTTATATTGCACATGTAAGTGAGCTTGGGGTGGAAGATCCTTGAGGACCCCTTGTCTTACTGAGATTTCTTTGATTAGTGATCTCACCCCACGTTTGGGGACGCTTATTTCAGGTTCAGGTAATGTTGAGACCTCAGGTGGCAGGAGGCCAGAGCTAAGTTAGATATTACTGTGATATGCTGAGGTGTTGGATGCTGGATATTGACTGCTGTTTATGTTTTCCGCTATTATTATGTTATTGTCTGTTGAGACTGATGTTGGGCATTGTTGCCTTATTTGGTGAACATGGGGTTTGTCCATGCCACATAGACTTGATTATGTCTTGTTAAGTTAAAGTTGCATTAATGTATCAGGATTTTGGTCCAGGCTATGTGTTGTAGTCCTGTGACTTAGATACTCATTTTATATTTATATATGAGGTATTTCAGTTAGTTGTCTTACAATTTACATACAGACATCATTTTATGAAATTGATTAAGTAATCAAGTTGGTTAAGGTTAATAACGTCATAATTGAATTAAAGAAAAAGTTATTCCGCATTTTAATTAAGCGTGGCTTAATACGATAGTATGTTAACAAACCGAGTTAACAAGGGCTGTTACACGGGTCGACCCACGACACGACATGAAAATTCATGTTCGGGTTGACCCGCAAAAAAAAATCGTGTTGGGAAAAATGACACGTAAAAAATTCATGTCGTGTTCGTGTTGATGTATTCGTGTTCGTGTTGACCCATATTTTTTTAAATATATTATTTTTATTTTTTTAAATTTTTTTAATTTCAACCCATTTTTTAATTTTTTTTTTGTCAATTACCGTTTTGACCCCTATTTTGCGTGTTATTCGTATCGTGTCAACCCGAAAAAAATTCGTATAATGTTAGTGTAGAAGATTTTGACATGAATAAAAATTCGTGTCGTGTCAAATTCGTGTCGTGTTAAATGCGTGTCGTGTCAACCCGTTTTGACACCCTTATAAACAACCCTTGTGGAATCACTTGACAAGAAAGATTCTCAATCTTACTCATGATCTTAAATATATGAACAAATACTCTTTTTGGTCTTCAGCAAATTTCACGATGCCCGCTTTAGTCCCCAGCAAATAAAAAAGGCTATTCGTGATCCCTAAGAAATCAAAATGGATCCATTTAATTGAAATCGTAGTCTCTCATAAATTCAAAAAAGACCCACATTAGTTCCTCAAAAGGACTAAAATGGATCCATTTTGAATTTCTTAGAGACCACGAATAGTCTTTTTATTTGCTAGCGACTAAAGCGGGCATCATGAAATTTGCTAAGGATCAAAAAGGGTATTTAGTCTAAATATATAAAAGCAATAGAAAACACAATTTGAAAAAATTAAATAAACAGAACTGAAGTAATACAAAGTGATATAAGCATAAATGCTAAAAAATTTAAAGAATAAAAGCAACACAAACACAAAATACCAAACGACTGTTTAAAAACAAGCTAAACAGAACTGATGACATACTAAGTGAAATGAATATGCATGCTGAGCATATTCAAAAAATAGCAATGACAGGGCGATTTAGAGAATACACTCCTATAAGCGAGACTTATAACTGGAGAGCATCTAATGTAAATGAAAGCCCATGTCTCTGTTAGGACCCCAACTAATATTAAGGTGGGAATCACAAACTCTGTAATTGCTGACTCACAAAAACCTTGGAAGGGATTGTGAACAGAGAGTGAGGTGAGGAAGATAGAAAAGAGGTTCTAGATGTGCAAGAACTAGTAGACCCACCAGCTATGCTTTTTCTTGAGAAAGCGGAGGGTTCTGCGTGGCTCAACCAAAGAAGAAGAAGAAGGACACAAGTGCCTAAAGAGACAAAGAAGCAGCAATGAAACTGGTTTGGGTTGGATTTCGATCCGCGATGCAATCGTAATCGAGGAAGATGGTTACTGATGCGTGAAGGAGGAGAGGAGGGGAAGCAAATTAGATCAGAGTTGAAAATGGGTCAAGTTATAGAACCGGTTCAAATTAATGACAAGTTATTTCCGGTCCAATCCAAAGAGAATGGTATCTCTGCTTCATACACAGATTGGGCTGGTAAGCCCATGCGTCAATTTGAACCAAGTGGCCCAAAAATAACTTGCACTAAAGAGAGGGTTCAATCCATACCCATCATACCAAACCCAAACTTAAACTCATACCCAAAATTCAATTTCAAATTCGAAATCATGTCCATACCCGGATTCAAACCCATACCCAAAACTAAATTCATACCGGAAGCGGTCCGAAATCCATACGCGAACCAGAGCTTAGACCCAAGGACGAACCCTACATCTTTGCTAAACCTTCAACACGTGATTGACTTCGACCCTGCCTATGACAGACTTTTCAACCCCTCAAAGCTTGCTTTTTTTGTTGTTTTCCCATATGATGGACGACTGCACCACCAAACAGAGCAACATTTTCGATCTGGATGACCGCAACAAGAACCTCTTAACAGCCATGGAACCCAGCTTGACGTTGAACGAACACAAATGTCAATATATGCATCATAGCAAGTCTTGCACATCAATTATTTCCTTAGACTCTTGCAATTAATGGAGTCGCAAAGGCTTTTACGGTCAGTAAAGATGATGATATTAAGGTTGGGAATTCCAGGATATTATGTTTGGCAAATTCTCAACATAGGGAAGAAGGGGAGTGGTCTAACAAGGAAGGCTTGCCTGATGTAAATGAAGGGATTTCAACTGGGGGAAGCATTTCGCATGGAGCTGAATTGGTACTTGCAAAAAGGTTCCTTGCGCAATATGGATTACCTCTGCACCTTGTTTTTGGTGATCCTATATATCGGAAACATTGTGAGGAGCGATATGGTAATTCTAGTCATTTTGAGTGACTGGCACCTAGAGCAAGTGGTGATAGCCAAATTATTCCTATTGATTCACAAGAAAGGTCCAACTGGGGTGTTTATTGTGTGTGTGGGGGGGGAAGTCCTAGCCTTCTAGAAGTTAGGAATGAAATTAAACTTTCCCAAAATTATGGTAGAAATGGAGGCATATTTACTGGATGGCAAGGTCATTATCCTTCAATAGTGCTCATTATCCCAACATTGTTAATTTCTCGAAGAGTTAAAATTTGGCAAACATATTTGAGCTATCTGATATTTTTGAGTACATTGTTGAATTTGCTATGGGTGCTGCAAGTTTCATTGACGAACAACTAAGGAGATGTGTCATTTATTCCAAGACAAGTAATATTTGGGTGTATTCTGCCATGTACAATGCTACTATATCTTTGACTGAATTTTATACTTGTGTTCTTTTGGTTGCTGCAAATTATCTCATGGAAACATTAGCTGGGATTGAAGATGGGCAATGGGATCCCGGTGGAGGTTATATTGCTTCATGCATCAATTGGCCCTTACATTTTAAGCAGTGGGATCCTAGGGAAGGACACTCAGTTTGCTGACCATCACCTTGAGGACATGGTGAGATTTTTTGGGGGAGTATTGTTAGGACCCCAACTAATATTAAGGTGTATTATAGAAGGAGGAGCAGAGAATCACAAACTCTGTAATTGCTGACTCAGCTAAAGTTTGTTAAGATGAAGTTGGCTAAGTAGTGGAAAGGGTGGCTGAAGGAGATATGGAATTGAATATTTGGAATTGGGACCCTTGAACATTTTCATTCTTCTCTTCATGACATTGTGATTCTGTAATTTTCTTATCAGTAGTTCAATTCCCAGTCAGTTGTAACTTTTTGTTTCTTCATTACATATACAAAAAATCTGGGTTTTCCAGGCCAAAAGACTTGTGTTCTGTTATCCTTTATTGATTTTGTAGTTTGGTTCTTATCAGTCTCACATTTGACCAATATGGAACTCACTCATGCGTCAACCACATGATACTGGGCCTGATCAAACCAGGCTCTATTACTCGTTGTGATGTAGAGATATCCTTTATAAACTGCGATCCTTAGACTCAGACACGGTCAATATGGGATTCATGCTTTTAAATCTCTGGGCTTTTGCAAGTGTAGTTCAATGACAGGCTAAGCTTAACATGCAGTGAGAATAACTGATACAGGCTGAAGAGGTGCATACTACGTTCAAATACCAGGCTGAAGAGGTGCATACTCCGTTCAAATACCCTTCTTATATATATGTTTATGTCCATTACTACTAGTACTACCAACTGATATGCTGTCACACTGGCACTAAACTTCAATTGTAGACATCATTTCCCAGGTACAAATTAGAAAAAATTGAAATTAAGATCCCTTTTAAGTCAGATCAATAAAACTTTATTGCTGATTGATGAATAAAATGTAGGGCAAAGACGAAATCATAGAAAACTGACCCTCTGTTCTCTTGTTCCTTCCCACTGCTCCTCATGTTCACGTTTTCTTTTCCAAATCTCTTTCTGTTCCTCTTCATCCCTTTTTAATCTGCCTTCCTCCTCTGATATCTACATGATCATGAATAAAAGCAAGGTCACAACATGAATCGCTCATGTTTATAATTTCTCTCCAAGCCAAATTTGCATAGGTAAGCAGTCTTCTAATGATCATGCTTTCACTTTCTTATCACTGAAACTTCCCAAGTTACACCATTTTTTTTTTGTTTTTCCGGGAGAAAGAGAGGGGTGATAGGGAGATCAAGAATTGGAGCATACCCTCATTTGCATTTTTCTTCTCCTCCATTCGTTTTCTGTTAATAGTTCTCGAACCTTCATTTTCAGCTGCTGTTGGAACTCCTCTGATTGTTCATATTGCTGCTCATATTTTCCCTGAGAGGCAGAAAAGAGAGAGATGCAAACATAATACATCTTTTGAAAAAGAAAAACCAAAGGTATATTGTCCCTTTAATATTTGTAACATACTAATTTTGCATGATTAAAATCTGGTAACCTCATTATTCAGTGTGTATTTAAACCACAATGGCACTGTGAGTCAAACAAGAAGCAACAAAACACACCACACAAAGAGGAGGGGAGGGAGCATTCTAAAATTATAGGTTGAGCATTCTGAACTGATCAATGTCCACAATCTTAGATATGAATGCTAGTAAGACTACACGTACCTCATCAACCAAAGACTTAATTTTTGAAGCTGTATCTTTCTTCAACTGCTTCTTCCTCTTTGCTTTAAGTTCTTCTGCAAGCCACATTGATGGGAAAATAAAGGTGAGTTATTTTTCGTAATATGACCCTAAATTTCTAAACATGAAGATGACCCTAAATTTCTAAACACGAAGATGAGAGAGAGAGAGAGAGAGGGAGAGAGAGAGGGAGAGAGAGAGGGAGAGGGAGAGGGAGAGGGGGAGAGAGAGAGAGAGAGAGAGAGGGAGGGAGGGAGAGTGAGAGAGAGGGGAAGAAGAAGAAGAAAAAGAAAGAAAGCTTCAGCCCATGCCACAAAGTTGGGATTTTCAAGCTTCATACTTGGGGCAGAGCTAGAGGAAGATTGTGAGGGGGACCATAATGAGAAAATTTTATTTGAGGGAGGCGAATTTTTTATTTATTTATTTATTTAAATAACAGATAAAAAGTCATCCTTTGAAATTACAGGGGAAGGCCCTTCTCAAGCTACACTACCCTCAGCCCTTGCTTCAAACACATATTACATTAAGCCATTAACTCCCCAACCATGTGACACAGATGTATGAGCAAGCACGAAGAACAGACACTACCAAAAACTTTTACGCTGGACGAGGAAATCACAGTACTTAGAAGACATAGGGTCCATAATAACATATTAACATTATGCAAAATTGCAAAGACGAAAAAGAAAGGAAGAACATCTTTTTTTGGTCTTCCATGAGATATGAAGATAGTAAATCAAGGTTTCCCAATTATTCAGAAATCAGAATCACTTTTCTCAAAGTTCAAAATACAGAGACCCTTTATGTAAATAATTTGGAAAATTAAGCCATACTAATGCCAGGGAAAAAAAACAAATTTATACTAACCTTTTGCTGAACTAACTTGGCTAAGAATGTAATCTCTTTCGTTTTGATCTAGTAATAATTGCTGGGCTTTAGCTAGTGCTGCATACAAGAAAATAATACAACAAACATTCAAAAAATAAATCCAAAGTCTTTTAAGAACCCTTTTGCCGCAGAACTTAAAATCGAAATTGATATCCACTTTGAATATGCCAGCATCAGAAATAATAAAGCATGCATATATGTACCTCCAAAAGCCTCCTTTGCCAGTGGATGCTTGCATTTATCGGGGTGAACCATCAATGACAACTACAGAAAAATAGCAAAAGCATGTCATAAGAGGCCTACAGAACAGTTAAAACAGCCCTCAGCCAGAGGAAGGAGTTACCTTCCGGTACTGCTTTTTCACATCATCTGGTGAAGCATCAAATGGTAGGTTCAGATACTCAAATGGATTTAGCTTAAAACAAGAGAGAATCCTGAGGGAAAAATTAAAGCAAAAAAAAATGTTGATCAGCGGGGAATACATAGAATTTAACAGTATAAATATTTTGTTACAAGAACCTAACTCAACCGTATAGAAGTCAAACTACGAACTGAGGAATACATATGCTTGCAATCAAAGCCCACCCACTGCACAATCTTGCCCCTTTTGCTAGCTTCTTAATTTTTTCACGGGGATCTTTCAGCCATTTTTATTGTCAACAAACCATCAATTGCTAATTTCCCCTCCCTTCCTTCAGATGTCACAATCACCGCCTTTCATGCTTCTCTCAATATATTGAGCTTAAACAATTCTTTCCGTTTACAGTCAAAGGTATAATCAACATTAACACATTTATAACATAGCCAAATCATTATCAACATCAACATCAACAACACCTTTATCCCAAATTAATTGGGGTCGATGGTAGATGAACCCAAATAAATACAACATAATCAAATGCTGTGTTTTTGTGTGCGTGGATAAACAACAGATATCTTCCACAGGATGCAATCCTATTCGGGACGGGTCCAGGATTAAGACTTTAAACCCTTTTCAAAGATAGTACTGGGAGGATTGAACACATGCTCTCACCCCCACCTGCTCAGCTCTCATGTACCAACTGAGCTACCACCATATGGTGCTGTGTGGTTTTTCGTTGACTAAAGTCTCGCCCTATTTTAATGAAAATCTAACTTATATCACAGATTCGCATCTAACTATGAAAATAAAACTAAAAAATTCAAGAAAAACAAACTACATTGCCAATTGTGTGCCTCCACACTTTCTAGCCTATGCAGAGACAGCACCACACTATCCAGACACTAATAACTCAAACAACGCAAAATATTGGTTACAATTAGGATCACAGCTCAGGAAGATGCACGCAGGGATCATAATCAACAAAAATCTTCCATTACATGCAGTTATTAATTATACAGGAATAAGTGCCTGAAAAAATCAAATATATATATATATATATATATATATATATATATATATATATATATATATATAAAGAAAAAACCCTATCAGAGGTAACAAAGAGCGCATGCACCAAAATAACAGAGGGAAAGTGTGACGAAAACAAATCATAATCACATATACATAATCAGAGAGAGAGAGGGAAAGAGAGAGAGAGAGAGAGACCTGAGAACTTCATTGTCTCTCTCAACTTCGCTGACTTCGGCGAAGAAGTTTTTGAGAAGCAAATCGTCGTCGACGGTGGTGCTTGTCTCTCCCATTTTGTGTTTCAGATTCTCATTCTCAACGCAACACACCAACCAGTTTCGCTATTCACAACCCTCTCAAACGACAATTCTAACACCTTTGAGCGCAGTTCCAAACGACGCTGTGTTTCGAGCGAATATACTGTGACTAGGGACCAATGCACCACTTGAGAGACGGGGAGGAGAGAGGAGAAGGAAGGAAGCGTTTCTTTTGATTGTTAACTGATTTTTTGTGTTCTGTTTTATAAAATAGTTATGAAAACAGTTATTTTTTATATTTTTTTTAAAAAATTAAAAATTAAAATAGAAAATAAAAATAACTCAGACATATTTTTTTAATTTGATTCTAAAAATAAATAAAAAATTATAATTTTCAAAACATTTCTTACAAAACAGGTCTTACCAAACGTGTTTTTTATTTTTTTTTAATTTTTTTATTTCGAAAACTAAAAAACAGTTTTTAAAAACCACAATCAAACAGAAATTTCCATGTGTTTCCCTCCTTTCATTTATATTATTGATTAGTTTGAGGGTGCGCAGGATAAGCTTTCTGAAATCAATTTTTTTTTTTAATTTCTGTTCAGGTAACATAAATGGATAGAAAAATTGTTTGTTAATATCAGTTTATTTTTTTGTTCTCGTGATGAACCGATTTATTTTTTGTGCTGAGGAACAGAAAAAAGAATCAAAAAAATTATGTTTTTTTATTCCCGGGCACAAAATGAGAATCAATTATCTCTCGTAATCACTCTCCATCTCTATCATCACCACCACCATCACCATCATCCCGACACGACCACCGTCACCGTTATCGTCGCCGCCGTCGTACCACTAGTGCTTTCGTGACCACCCCCACCACCATGATGCCACCCCCACCATCACCACCACCTCCACCCATCACTACCACCATCATCACCACCACCATAACTATCACCGCTGCCATCACCACTATCACCGTCACCACTACCGCCATCAACCACCACCACCATCATCGCAACCACTGCCACCACCGCCACCATCACTATCACCATGCCACTGCCACCACAACATCGCTACCATCACCACCACTGTCACCAACCACCACTAGGGGTGGTAAACGAGCCAGGGGCCTTTCAGGGGCCTTTGGCTCGGCTCGTAAAGACCTGAGCTCGTTTAATAAAAGCTCGTGTTGGAACCAGGCTTGGACTTGTATAAAAGCTCGTTTAATAAAAAGGCCTCAGGCTCTAATTCATAAGCTCGGCCTTAGAGCCTCCCAGGCTAGTCTAGTCTATAAATATTTATTTATATTTTTTATACTACTTGTAATAACTCTCTCTCTCATCAATTTATTTCACCCCATTTTATTGGTTTAACAGACTTTTTGAATGATTTTGTTCTATATTATGCTATTTGGATATATTGAATTTATCTATATTTATGGAATTACTAGTGTTGTTCTATATTATCCTTCATCCTCTTTCACACAAACAAACCCACAAAAACTCATTTGTTCCATTGTGCACTGCTCGTTTGTGTCAATTTATTTATTTTTTTATTTTTTTTTATTTTTGTTGGCACTTTTTTTTTATAATGGGCTAAGATAATATAACTTGTTATCTACCTTCTCTCACTTTAATTTTTATTTATTTATTGTAGACTTTGTAAATTATTGCTGCAAATTGGAAGCTAAGGTTTCTATCTGGAAATTGATTTTTTGTGGAATTTTATTCTCTTATTTTTATTCTTTAACATGCTAACAGGCTAAGACAGGCTTCACACAGGCTTTTATTTTTTGTAAATAAACCAGGCCACAGGCCAATATTATATTCGTGACAGGTAACAGGCTAAGGCCAGTCGGACACGTTTAAATGCAGGCTTGGCTCGTTAAGATCAAAGCTCGGCTCGGCTCGGCCCGTTAACACCCCTAACCACCACTATCATTGTTGCAGCCACTGTCAATACTGTCGCCGCCGCCAACACCATCGCAGCCACTGCCACCATCACCGCCACCGCCACCATTGTCACCACCACCACCGTCGCAGCCACCACCGCAGCCACTGCCACCACTAATGTCGTCACTGTCACCGCCGCAGCCACTACCCACCACCACATGATGTCATCACAACCACCACCACTATGCCACCGCTACCATTATCGCCGCCACCAGCCACCATCCCCACCACCATTGTCGCAGTCCCTACCGCCGCCTCCACCACCACCACTGCCGCCGCCACCACCATTACCACCACCATCGTTTCAACCATTGTCGTCAGAACCACCACCACTATCATCACCACGTCACTGCCACCATCACCATCACCACCACCGCCACCACAAGCACACCATATGGAAGGAAATTGATGATCTGAATTTTTTTTATATTTAATAGGAATTATTTTTTTGTGTTATCAAACACAATTCTCATTCTCGGAATAAAAATAAATCATATTATCAAACACATTTTTTTCTTTCTCAGAAACTGTTCCAAGACACAGAAATAGAAAAAAAGTATTTATTTTCAGAAACAGTGCTGGGGAATTGAATGATTGTCATGCACACCTGGGTATCCCGAGATCATTGTATTTACAAAGGGAAAAAGAGTTCTCATTTTGTAGGAGAGTTCTCTTTTCATGCTAGTGAGAGTTCGTTTTGTGTACAATAATTTTTTTTATGTGTGAGACCCACCATGAATTTGAGTGTGTAGGAAACTTTCTTTTTCTCCAATAATACGAGAAATGCATTGCCCATTTACAAACTAAATTGTTTATGAATTTTTATAATTAGATTTTAACCTTCAATTTTTATTAATCTAATAATTATGAATTATTGGATTATATTTATTAATTAATTATTAGTTTTCAATAAATTATAATCATTTGATTGAGAAAAATTTAGTTGTAAAAGTTTATAAATATTTAATTTATAAATGTAAGTCTTCTCTTTGTTTTGTATACATGATTTGTTTGTATGTTCGTTTTTTTAAAAAAAAAAACAATTATTTTTTATTACAGAATTGTTTTTTATTTTAAAAAATTTCAATAAACTTTTAAATATAAATTATTTTGGGAAAACAATAATTTTATTTCTAAAGTACAGTCATTTTAGTTAAACTAACTATTTTTTATTTAATATTTGAATTAAAAAAATCGGCTCGGTTATTGACTTGGTCAAAGTATTGGGTTACTGGTTCAACCAATAGATCACTGGTTAAACCGCATGACCCGATAATTATATATAATTTTATAATTTATATTAAACAATTATAAACATATTCAAATATCTAAAAAAATGATAAATATTCAAATATTTTAATATAAAAAAATAAGAAATCGCTCATTATTATCCAATAAAAGATCAAACAAAAATATAATGATCGTTATATGGGGCTTCAGGTTCAGTAAATGACATATCTAGTTATAAATCAAATCAAAATTTCTTGCATAGTGCATAATTGAGATAATATTAGTATTGTAGGTACATAACTTATGTAAGTCAATAAGCAAAAAATACTCAAATATGTCCATTATAACTTTTTTTACCGAGGCAGGTCACCGGTTAACCAATCAGTTCTCCGATTTTCACAAAAACCGGTCGGGTCGCACTGGTTCGCACCAGTTCCGATGCATGAGCGGTCTGTTGCTTCACCCAGATTGGTTATATGTCGATTTATCAGTTTCCGGATCGATCCGACCGGGCCGGTCCGATTTTATTAACATTGTGTACAACTACCTTCTTGGTATCTCTATGATTAAAGGCCACTAGTATTCTTGGTAAACGTTCATAGGGTGGATGGATAAAAAGACTAAGTAAACAGAGGAAGGTTGTCTCTCTTTGGGTCCGCACGAAGAAACATAAAAGATTACAAAATGTGGACAAGAAAGGTGAGTATGGTTGGCAATGGATTTGATCCATATTTTATAAGAACAAGAGTTCAAATCCTGCTGGTTGATATGAGGGTTTTGTTGATGAGCGATATGTAATTCCTTCCGAAAATCCTCAAAGATGTTGAGGGTCTTCCCTGACCCTAGTAGAATATCGGTATCTAATCCTAGGCAAAAAAAAATTAATTTTGTATTTTTAATAAAAATTACGAATTTATTGCTATTTTGAAAATAATTACACATGTATTGCAGTGTGTCATGCCTTGATTGGGCGGCAGAGGTCACGCCCAAAGGAGGCGTCACTCCCTGGTGGGTCACGCCCAATCCAGGCGTGACCAGTGACGCCCAATTCAGGAGTGATCTCCTACAACCTATAAATACCCCAAAATTTTCCTTTTTTTACCATTTTACTCTCCCTAACTTGTCCCTAATACATTGTTGCTCTCCCTTCCGTGGGAAATTGGTTAGCGAAGCTCTGTCAAAAAAGTAAGTTTTTAATACCTGTTATCTATAAGTTTAAATTACAGTAATAGATCATGAATATGTTAGTGATTTACGAATGTATTAGTAACTTAGGAAACTGTTAGTGACCTAGAAATATCAAATGACATAGGAATTTTGTAGTGTTTTAGAAATGTTGTAGTGACTTAGGAATTTTGTAGTGACTTAGGAATGTTGTAGTGACCTAGGAATTAATATTGTTTACTTACGAATTAATTAGTGACTTATGAATTTGGTAGTTTCCTGGAATTTTGTGTATGCTTAATAAAATTGATAGTGACTTAGGCAATGACTAGTTAAGACAGTAGTATTGTCATATTCGCTAGGCAAGAACAAGTTGAAGTAAGATGGACATAACTTGAGCTAGAGATCTCCATATTGCGTGAGGCTTTAACCAATATAAAGCTAACTAAAAGATATTTAATTATGGAAAGTCTTATAATTTTTACGTGAGTGGATCGATCCCAATTTGAGTTTAAAATTGTTTCCCTATTGTTGAAAGTCTCATTTGCAATAGTCGATTTGCGAAAGACATAACCTAAGTTATACACATCCAATTGAGATATATAATATGTCGTTGGAAATATTGAGAGGTATAGCTTAACATAGTAAAATTTTGAAATTTATGGTAAAGTAATGCAATGCCAGTTTTAAAAATGATAAGCACGATTTAATGTCGATTTCGCCAATAGAGTTAGTTCTTTCGGATTGTTCTTCAAGGAAATAAGTTGTGGACTTTATTGTGCTAGTAACTAGTAAGTGATGTTTTAAGGTTATGGAACCTTAAAAAAATAGTATGAACCCTTGTGAAATAAGTGTAAGGTATAAAATGAATAATTACACTAATGGCTTTGGAGAAAGCCTTAAGTGTTATAACTTACAGAAGACAATGTTGACATCAATGTGGTGGACTAGCACATATTCTATTTATCTTTAACATTCTGAAATAGGTTGTGATATTACTAGAGCTTGTGATGGTGATCTCTTCGGCATAGGATTTTATTGAAGGACACTGCGACGAAATGTAAGCTTTCAGTCCTTGGGGTTAATCCCTTATTCTATTTTCCGCAACTATCCACACCGCAGTAGATCGCAATAGAGGCTATTGCGGCTGCATTTGTGGCCAAATCGCAGCCAAATCTCACCAGAACATTGTCTTTTTGTGGTTTTAACTTTAATCCATTCTCTCTTTCTGCCTTTTCGCCGATCTCTTGTGCTTTGCCTCTCTTGCTCTTTTACTCTTCCCTTCTCTGCTTCTCTCTTACAATAATGAAGTTCAATGTGGAAGCCATGAATGAAAAAGCAAAGCTTTGATCGAGAGAAAGAGTAAGAGAGAGAGAGAACAGATAAAGGAGAAAAAGAGAAAAAGTGATAGAAATAGTAAGAGAGAGATTATGATCTATCTTAATTCAAAGAAAAGTAAATGTGTGAGACAAATGATTCACAACTCACGATAATAAAGTAACCTGGTTACAGTAATAAACAATAGGTAAACTATCTCTGTATACAAAAAGAAAAAAATAATGCGTCATGAAAAGGTAACTAAGGTAATACAGTAAAGTTACTGAGATAAATTTGGTAAATCAGTAAAGTATAGCTACTACAAAAGGTAGTACAGCTATACCTAAAGGTAGGACATTTATTGCTAAGACGTAACAGGTCAGCTCAACCTTTATTTTAAAAAAAAATTATTATTTATCTTTATATATTTTTCTTATTTTTTTAGGTGTTATTATTTTTTTAATAATTTATTATGTTATATATATATATATATATATATATATTTTCCGTAATTTCCGCAACCGCAACCCGCAATGACGCTATAGCGGTTTTGAGGGTTGGCCGCATTATGCCACAATCCGCATTTGATAACTTTTATGTAATTGCATGAAGTATAATACAATGCTTGTTATGTGTATATGCTTTGTTGGATATATGTTGGTTGATACTTCGTGCATGTTGTATATTTGCTGCGATCCCTGACCAGGTAATTGATCTTGGTTTCTGTGACTGTTGAGAGCATGGGGAATGGATCAATCTGAGCATTCTTGTGACACCATGCCTAGAGAATTGCTTGATCATTGTATATTCCTGTGACGGCCGATGGCCTGGAATGGATTGATGTATATTCCTATACGACTGAGGGTCTGGGGAATTATTGAGAGTTCTTGTTACAACTGATAGCCTGGGGAATGATAACATATATTTTGTTACACTTATTTATTACTCTTGGTTGGTATTTTTACGATTTATTTGAATTAAATAAAGGTCTTTTGGGTCAAATCAGAATTCTAGACTTTAATTGGGTTTAATTGATTTTCGTCATAATTTTCCAAATTTACGCTACTTTCGTATTTTGGCCATATATTACTTTACAGATATTCGATTAACTCCGTTCTTGTTGTGTTGTGCAGCTAACAGAAAGGGCTACAATCGCTATTCTAGCTACTGAAGCCCAATTCGGACCGAAAGATAGTCGAAACTTGAGCCCAAGATGACATGTTTTTGTTAGAATTTTATTTTAACGTTTGGACTTATAAATCAGATTAGAACCCAATGTGTTTAGGGCCCAAGGCCATGTTTTAATGTTTTATTTTATTTTATTAAGTTTTTATTTAATGTATGGAAACGTTAGGCCGAAGTGATGGAACCCTAACCCGTTCTGAATGTGGGTACGTTAGGAAACCTTTTGGCAGTTAGATTTTCGAATTGAACAATTGTTTTTAGTTTTCTTTATCAAAATTCTACACTCTTTCTTTTCATCTTCTTCTTTTATTCTATTTTATTTTGAATGATGTTTAACCTCGCGATGCTGGGCTAAACACCTTTAATCAATCTAAGGTTAAAGGTTCGTTAATTTATTTCAGAAGATAATTTTTAACTTTTTAAATCAATTTTGTTTTTTCCCAATTCAGTTTGAATATCATGCGATTGTAGATATTTAAACTGAATAATGCGATTGCATTATGATGGGACGTAAATTCATTCCCATCTAAACCCATTTTGATGGCAAAATGCCACACGTTCCCTCATCTGATGAGCAACTTCAGCATGAAAATCACTTGTTTTACACATTTGTGACAAAAACACAGAGGGGGACCGTGGATAAAAAGTCTTCGAAAAGCAGAGGCGGTGCAGCACCTAAGCACCAGGAAACGTGAAGAGAAGAGAATCAAGAGTTCTCATTGACCAAGAAGAAAGCAAAGCATGGGAAGACTGCAGAAAACGTCTAATCATCAACAAATAATGTCCCATCAAGCGATTTGCACAACTTCTACACACTATTGCCACCGCCTCATCCCTTCACTCAAGAACCAGCTCCTTAAGGATTTACAAGACTGCCACTCCTCTTCTACCTATAAAAAATACATCCCACACACAAAAACATCATCAAATTCTGGAAGGATTGAAGTCCTAAAAGAAGATATCACCTAGTAGTAGTTAGTAGTTTAGTTTTATATAAGTTATAATTGTGGTTAAGTGACAACCTCTCTTCTCTTTTCTGTATCATCCCCTAAGACTCCTCACGAGCATCAAACAATCTTCTCCATTTTTATTCTTCATTGTAAACTGTATTTCAATTTAATATAAGTGTTTCTTCTCTTCGTTCCATTCGTTATCTCTAAGCTGAATCTCGGGTCTATGGGATCTCAGTTTGGAATAATTATGTTTAAAATATCAGCCATGAGCTGAACTATCTGTGGAACGGATAAGCTGCAAAACTCTTAAAGAATTATTTTCAAAACTCTTGACTGAAGCTTTTTGTATTTCTTTGGCTAAGTAAGCTATATTCATTGTGTATCAATGGAAGTTGAACACATACTGAGAAAGGAACTTCCATAAGGAAGGGATTTCAGACAGCTTAGCCATTGGGGGAAGGTAGTTTTATGGAAAAAACACTATTGGTCACCTTAGGAATAATGGTTCACTTCGTCCATTTTAAGGTTCTGTACTAAGTACCTGTTGGAGTCAAGGGAGCCATAGGAATATGGAAACTTGTGAGCCATCTAGTCCATGAGCTGAGGAATCAGAGTTGGCAGACAAGAAACTGGGACAAAGCCAAAAAGTGTTAAGTCTTGAGCAGAGAAAATAACTATTTAAGAATGGAGCAGTGAATCTGTTTCTTCTGTTAAAATTGTTTTAAAAACCATCCATCTTGTTGTATCTTAATTATAGTTATTTCTGTTTAAATATTTTTACTTTATTTAATCTTATATCCATCAAACTCCAATGAATATTATCTCACATTCTTCTAAACAGGAAGGATCACATACATAACGCAGCGAGCAATTGTTTGTTATCAGATTGAACTTACTGTTCCTGAGGAACGTTGTCAAGACAATAAGGAACGTTTGACCAGAAAGTTCATTCACTAACTTTTCTTCTCATTTTCATTCTTTATAAAACAGTATAAGACAATATTTAGAGTTCAATCCTCGTGGGAACGATAATCTGGGCCTTAATACACCCATTATTACTTGATGTGTGCACTTGCGCACTTGGGTTGGAAGTAAGAGAACGAATCTGTGTTCTATAGACTCATTTAGAACAGAGGAACGTCCCCTATCAGAACTTATATTTTTCCACCATTAGCAGACCACCCAACAAGTTTTTGGCGCCGTTGCCAGGTATAGCAACACTAAATTATGTTCTTATTTACTGTTTTAAGTACATGCTCTGTACATTTTATTTTTGTTTTTGTTTTTGTCACTAAATCTGTTGTATATATAACTTGTGTTTATGGTTTATGAGTGAAGAGTTAGAAACAAACTCTGACCACTCCATTGAAGTACCTGAGTTTCTCTTTGATCCTGAACCAAAACGTACTCTTCATAGAAGAAGAAAGAACCTTAGGGAAGAAATTTTTGAAAACATGGTTGATCACAATAACAATGAAGATGTTCCTCCTGAACAAAATTTTAGAACTCTGGCTGCTCATTTCAGGAACAAACCAGACAGGGGAGTAATCCTTCCTCCTGTAGCACCCAATTTTGGACTAAAACCTATCATGTTTCACATGTTTAGGGAAGCAGGAGTCTTCAATGGAATCCCTGTAGAAGATCCTTACACACACCTCACAACATTATAAGATATCTGTGATAATTTCAAAGCTTAGGGCGTGAAAGAGGAAAGCATGAGAATGAGGTTGTTTCCTCACTCCTTGGGCTTAAAAGCAAAAACATGGATGAAAAATCTCACCCCTGGATCAATCCACACATGGGTGGAGCTCTCTTACAAGTTCATAGAGAGGTTTCTTCCTATGTCTCGACAAGCTGATGTGAGAGCAGAAATCTCTAACTTCAGAATGTTTTATGGAGAAAACCTCTATGAAGCATGGGAGAGATACAAGGACATCATCAGAAAATGTCCAAACCATGGGGTAGAGAGCTGGGGAGTATTATAATCGTTTTATAAGGGACTTGACCATACTTCTCAATCTCATTTAGATTTTGCTACAGAAGGATATTTTTTTTATAGGGACACTTGAATCCAGGTATGAAATCATAGAAGGAACTGCTGAGAGATGTCTCCAATGGCCAATAGACAGAGTGAACCCAGTAAGGAATACTGGCATGATAGAACTAGATAAACAATCTTCCATAGAAGCCCAGCTGGCCTCACTCATGAATGAAGTGAAGAACCTGAAAGCTGACCAAGAAGCACCAAGGATGGAAGTCTTACAACTCACATCAGCTGAGACAGAACCATGCTCAGCCTGTGGTGACCTACATGACTCAACAGACTGCCCATCCATTGCATTGGTGTGTTATGCAGAAAACTTTGGCAACAGGAACTTCACTAGGGACAACCCACAAGCAGAACGCAATACCAATTCAAATCCTGGAGGAACTATTTCCAAAGATCAGAACCATAATCCCCAATGGAGACCACCTATGAACCACAGACCATTCAACACTCAGTAACAGCAGTACCAACAAGGTAGCAGCAGTAGAACGTTTGAAACAAGAAGTAACAATTACGTTCCGTTCCACAGAGATGACCAACGCATCAGCACCCTGGAAAGCTACGTCAAAGAATATGTCACTAGGAATGATGCAGTGGTCAGAAACATTGAATCTCATATGGGACAGATTGCTGCCAATCTCCAAACAAGAACACCAGGATCACTGTCAGGGGACACTGAAGTTCCCTCAACCGCTTCTGAATCCACCTGAGAGGTAAATACCATGTCTAGCTAAAGACATTAAACTAAGCGCTGACTGGGAGGCAACCCAGTGGATTCCCTTGCTCTTTAACAAAGAGCAAAGTTTTGGGGTGGTTACTCTTAACCACATAGCTCCCAAAAAGGAGGGAAAGTCTGATGTTCTACTCCAAAAAGTCCAAATAAGATACGTTACGCTCCAAGAATGTAGTTTTGGGGTGGTCCCTGACCACACAATCCTAATCTTTTCTTTACAAAAAAGAAAAAAGAAAAAAAAGGCAAAAAAAACAAAACATTTCAATTATATATATGTTTGCAAAATTATAGTAAATAATAATTAGTTAGGTAATATGCTATTACATCCCGTTCCCCTTCAGTAGTTTAGATTTACATTAAAGTTAGTCAGTTTATCTATTATTTGTTTTATATTTTTATATAGGGTTCATTTTTTCTGCAGTTACTGCAAATAAGTTATCAGCAGTAAGCCCAATACGACATCGCAGAAATCATGGTATTTTTGTAATTTTAATTTATTTCAGGGTTACAATAGTTTTTATATTTATGATTTTTTAAGATTTCAATACTATAACGACGTCGTTTTGGGAATAAATGCAGATAATTTATCTGCAGTGACTACATAAACATTTTTCCCTTTTATATATGCATTTATTTAATTAGGAAAAGACAAAGGGAACGTCCCCTGGTTTAGGAGATAAGAGTGACTGGGACACCTGTCCCTGCTGAGTCACTTAAAAAGATACGCAGCCATATCACATTTGCAATCATTGCAAATCTTGGAAAAGTGCCCTAAAAAAGCAACCGTCTCTTCAACCATTAAGATAACTGCACCATTTTCTCCTCCTTCTCTCCCACGTTCTGACCTAAACCATTCCATCTCCCCAAACTCATCATCATCAGTTACTGGTCATTAATTATTGACCACTCGTCCCCATTCCACTACCCACTCAACTTCCACGTCTCAGAAAACTCTTCATTTCCCTCCGCCATTGTCTATTTTAACTCAGTCCTCCCTCTATATTGTGCCCTAACCTCCTTTCTGCTAAAAAGATGACTAAGCTATCATTAAGAGTGACTTCTGTGGCCAGCCGTGACCAAGAACCTGAGCTCACTGAACCCATCATCCATCTGTACCTAGAAAGAAACATATCCTTGCAGCAGGACAAACTGGTTCTGCCTCCATTCGTGAAGAAAACCCTCATAGTTGTATAGTCTAGTTTATTTTAATTCATTTTTCTTTTTCGTTCCCTTGTAAATAATCTTTTTGCAATGAAAAAGACTTTTTGATCAAACTGCTTGGTACATACGTTTCAGTTATTGTATTAAGACTGCCCAATTTTTGATTAACCAACTACATTAAACACAAAGTCACTGACTAATCATGCTTATTCTTTCTCTTAGTACTTGAAATAGAAAAAGTGCAAGGAATTTAATCCTCAGATTTTTTAAGGAAGCTGATCTGTGTGAACTAAAGCTGGTAAGGAACTAGAAAAAGGTCAACACTCACTTATGAGAGCGTTCCTGAGGTGTAACCACAATGAAACTTCTAAACTTGCCTTGATGCTGTAAGTACTGCTGAGGAACAGATGGATTCCACCACCTAGGATCAACCAACCACACACTCACCTCCACTTCCTCTATGATACACCATTCGGTCAGCCACAAAGGGCAAGGAATAGATCCAAAAGTGAACAAAAAAGACAGAAGAAAGAAAAGCAAAGAAAAAGGGAACAACTATTCAAAAGAATTCAGAGGAAAATACCAAAAAACCTTCCTTCAAAAAAGGGAAAAAGGTACAAGAAAAGGTGTTCCCTCAAACAGAAAAAGTCCAAGTTCAAAGGCACAAAAGTAAACGTTCCTTGACCCCACAATTAAGAGCACCATTCTCCCATACTTCCATACACTCACCCATCAAAAGATCCTTGGAAGGGAAGCTTTCTACACTTCAAAGGAAAGCAGCAAAAAGGCAAGTTCTGAAGAATCACATCTAGGAATGGACAGAGCAAACACCAAAAACTGAGTGATAGTGAGACAGAAGATAGGAAATCTTCACTTACCTTGGAAAAAGTTCTTCTTACTTGTTACCTATGGACAGTAGCTCATTTTTCGAAAAGTATATGATTGCTCACTGGCTCAAGTTATTGTCTGTTGAGCTATTCTTTGAAATTGAGCAATCCAATACAATGTTCCTGAGTTGTTTGAGGACAACCAATAGTTTAGTTTTGGGGTATTTGATGGGACGTAAATTCATTCCCATATAAGCCCATTTTGATGGCAAAATGCCACACGTTCCCTCATCTGATGCGCAACTTCAGCATGAAAATCACTTGTTTTACACATTTATGACAAAAACAAAGTGGGGGAACGTATGGTGATGTATTCCTTTAAAATATATTAAAAAGGGAACGGATTGAGAAGCATTTAATGCACCTGCTCCACTCATTTAATGTCTCTGTCCATTTTACAGGAAACGTGGATACAAAGTCTTCGAAAAGCAGAGGTGGTGCACCACTTAAGCACCAGGAAACGTGAAGAGCAGAGAATCAAGAGTTCTTATTGGCCAAGAAGAAAGCAAAGCATAGGAAGACTGTAGAAAGTGGCTAATCATCAACAAATACTGTCCCATCAAGCAATTTGCATAGCTTCTACACACTATTTCCCGTCCCTTCACTCAAGAACCAGCTCCTAAGGATTTACACGACTACCACTCCTCTTCTACCTATAAAAAGGACATCCCACACATAAAAACATCATCGAATTCTGGAAGGGTTGAATTCCTAAAAGAAGAGATCACCTAGTAGTAGTTAGAAGTTTAGTTTTATATAAGTTATAACTGTAGTTAAGTGACATCCGCTCTTCTCTTTTCTGTATCATCCCTAAGACTCCTCACGAGCATCAAACCATCTTCTCCATTTTTATTCTTCATTGTAAACTGTATTTCAATTTAATATAAGCATTTTTTCTCTTCGTTCCACTCGTTATCTCTAAGCTGAATCTCGGGTCTATGGGATCTCAGTTTGGAATAATTATGTTTAAAATATCAGCCATGAGCTGAACTATCCGTGGAACAGATAAGCTACAAAACTCTTAAAGAATTATTTTCAAAACTCATGACTGAAGCTTTTTGTATTTCTTTGGCTAAGTAAGCTATATTTATTGTGTATCAATGGAAATTGAACACATACTGAGAAAGGAACTTCCATAAGGAAGGGATTTCAGACAGTTTAGCCATTGAGGGAAGGTAGTGTCAAGGCAAAAACACTATTGGTCACCTTAGGAATAAGGGGCCATTTCGTCCATTTTAAGGTTCTGTACTGAGTACCTGTTGGAGTCAAGGGAGCCTTAGGAATATGGAAAGTTGTGGGCCATCTAGTCCATGAGCTGAGGAATCAGAGTTGGCAGATAAGAAACTGGGACAAAGGCAAAAAGCGCTAAGTCTTGAGTAGAGAAAATAACTATTTAAGAATGGAGCAGTGAATCCGTTCCTTCTGTTAAAACTATTTTAAAAACCATCCATATTGTTGTCTCTTAATTATAGTTATTTCTGTTTAATTTTTTTTACTTTATTTAATCTTATATCCATCAAACTCCAATGAATATTATCTCACATTCTTCTAAACAGAAATGATCACATACATAACACAGCGAGTAATTGTTTGTTATCAGATTGAACTTATTGTTCCTGAGGAATGTTGTCAAGACAGTAAGGAACGTTTGACCAGACAGTTCACTCACTAACTTTTCTTCTCATTTCCATTCTTTATAAAATAGTATAAGACAATATTTAGAGTTCTATCCCGGGTTCGATCCTCGCTGCCCCCCATTTTCTCTTATGGACTCTCTTAGCACAGGTAGGTTGGGCCTGTTGCATTATCCACTCTTCAAGCCTAGTGGGCTCTCGTGTGAGGGGACGTGTTGAGATATATAGTCCCACATTGGTTGTATGTGCAACTAATGTGGAGTTTATAAGGCTTTGGCACTCCCACCCTTTGAGTTAGCTTTTGGGGTGGTGTATCCCAAGGTTCTTTACATGGTATCAGAGCCTCGTGTCCCGGGTTCGATCATCGCCGCCCCCACTTTCTTTCAAGTGGAATTTCTTTGTTCGCACAGGTAGGTGGGCCTGTGCATTGTCCACCTTTCAAGCCCAGCGGGCTCTCATGTGAGGGGGCGTGTTGAAATATTAAAACCATTAAAAAAAGTCCTCACCCACTAGCTTAAGCTTTTGGGTTGAATTAGTTCTTTACAATAGGACAACAAATTGTAGTTTACTACGGAAAAGGCAGTGTGTAACATGTGATACACGCAATACCATTAGCAACATATTGGAAGCAAAATCACATTCCATCTTAATTGTTTATTCCAAAGTTTGTATTGTCTTATTTTCTATTCGTAATTTGTCACCCCGCACACACAAGAATGGCAGCTAAAATATATTTCAATTTGAAGTTGATGATGTTGTCATCACTTTTTCGATCTTGTTATACATGTTTAATCATACCATTATAAAATGTCGTGATGATGCTTTGTTTTTATTTCTGTAGGCCAAGGGATGCATATAGAAAATATAATTAAGAATAACAACAACATAAGATATAATCAATAATAAATATATGTTAGCTTTGTAATTTTCTTGTTTGATGTATATATTAGTCACTTTCCCGTCATAACTTGAACTGAGGAGAGGCAAAAACATATCCGGGAATGATCATGGTGTTCCCAAAAAATAAGACCAATTAGGCAGGACACGACCCATTCTGAAACCCGATTGGCTTGGATTAGACAAAAGCAAGAAAGTTATAAAGTTAAGAAACCATGATAGATTAGAGAAAGGACAAGACAATCAACAAAGTGAAAGATGAGCTAAGATTCCATTGTGTATATATATATATATTAGGCAGGATCTTTTAGCCGGTGTCAAATATATATATATATATATATATATATATATATATATATAATCAGAGTCGTTGATCTTTTTTTATCTAACGACTCTCAGATGAGGTGTCAAACTTTAAATTTGACACTGGTGTCAAATGATCCTATCCCTATATATATATATATATATATATATATATATATATATATAGTGGTAGGATATTCTTATACCGGTATAAGAGTTAAGATTTCTAACTGACCATTGATCCACTTGTATCCAATGGCTCACATTCCTAAAAATTTTGAGCCCTTAGATATAAGTGAGATTAACGGATATATATATATATATATATATATATATATATATATATATATATATATACACATTGAGGGTTGTTTTTCTTATGTTACATAAGATAAAATAATCTTCCTACACAAACAAATCTTACGTGGGACACACTTTAAATTTTTTCTCTTTTTCCTATTCTCTCTCCTCTCTCTTCCTTTTGTGAGTGTAGGAACATTGCTCTTATCTTATGCAAAATAAGAAAAATAAATCCCATGTATATTTTGGGAAATAATTTTCTCTTTTTACATAAGAATTTTTTTTGATGTTATACTCACAATTAAAAGTCGGATCTCATTTTGATTTTTTTGTCTTTTCACTTTTTCGTGAATCACACTCATATATTATGTGTATAATATAAGAAACATTTTTTTTTGTAAAATGAGAAAATTAATTCCGACATATATTATGATATGACATCGTACAAGTCATTTTTCTCTGATCTTACACATAAAGTATTCTTTCCTCCCACTATCCCTTTCTCCCAGTACCTTTTCTTTTATTTGACTGCACTACAGCTACAGTTTCCCTGAAAGAGAGGAACTGGATAGATATGTAAAAGGATGAAGTAATAAGTAGTGTTTAAGCAATGGATTTTGGATTAGAAGGGGGGCCGTACATGTAAAATGAGGTTGTATTTATGACTCAGGAGGTGGCAATGCAATAGGATTCCCAGAACATAAACGACCTTCTAGAATCCTTGCAACTCTTCAAGTTGTGAACCAAGTAGTCACCATTCTTCCCTCTCAGAACCAGTACTTGTTGTTTCTCATTTGAGTTTTGGTTCATGTTCCCAGAGACAGTGATCTTGCTGCTATTGTTCTGCAGGGTTGAGTTGTTGTTGTTCTTTTGATGATGGGGAAGAGGGTTAGCAGCTTTTGTTGTTGGCTTGGTTCTCCAATAGTATTCATAATCATTTAAATTGAAAGAAGCTGATGGAATAAACCGAGCCACCCTTGGCCTTGGAGGCAGTGATTGTGCCATTTGAGTTTGTTCCACCACATTAACATCCTCAAAATTGTTCATTTCATTGAACTTCTCTGACCATTTTGGGTTCCTATTCACTAACCCAATTGGCTTATTTATCGCCAATGTTAACCTGTGAGCACTACTAATCCCACTTGGCAATAACTTTGCTTTCTCTATCACAGTCTCCACATCCCTAACTTCACCCTCCTCTTCCTCTCCTTCTTCATCATCATCATCATGATCATCATCACCAACATCTTCTTCTTCATCATCCTTATTACCTTCTTGATCATCATCTTCCTCCAATAACTCTTCAATACGATCATTCTCTTCCTTCTCAGCATCTTCATTTGGCTCTTGGAAAGTGAGGACAAGGCGACCATCTTGGCGCTGAACGCAAAAGTTGTTCATTGAAGGAAGGGACACAGCTTCAAGGACCAACCTTCCATTGTCACGGTGGGGCCTCATGTGAAGCGAAGGACCAACTTGACGAGAAGAGAGTGAAGGGAGTGGTGGAGGGAAAGAGTGTGGTGGTGACTTCTTGGTAGCTGCAACATAATTGTTTCTAGGCACTTCAAATTCCTCTTCTTTATCTTCTTCTTCATAAGCTGGTTCTGTCACCTTCTCTTGTTGTTGTTGTTGTTGTTCTTTCTCTTCTTTGTCTTCCTTTGCATCCCCTATCTCAGATGGTGGATAAGAGGGGATTAACCCATCAGAGCCAGTTTCGGATCCAAGACTCTCTGTGCAGATTTCGAGACTCTTCTTACTCAAACAGCTTTTTGACCTTTTCACAAGAGGGTGAACATAAGGAGTTGCTGGAAGTGATTTGGAGATTTCATCATTGGCCTTTAGTGACATGATTGAGCTCCACGTATCAAATGATCCTGCTTTTTCTTGCTCCTTCTTTTTGTTTCGTTGGATTGAACTCCAAATCTCAAGTCTTTCTTTCTCTGCTTCAGCTTCAGCTTCAGCTTCTTTCAGCTCCTTGGTTTCTTCATAGTCATCTTCTTCTGAGGAAGAAGAGAATGAGTGATCAACAATGGTTTTGGAGTGCAAGAGTTCTTCAGATGAAGCAATCTTTTTCATGGGAGATGACCCCTTTTGAGGAAGCCATTTGTTGGATGACATGTCTGCGGATAGAGTTCTTCGAAGAGAAGAGGCAGAAGCTGTGTTTTTATCACAGTCAAACCCCAAAATGGTGACTATGCCTTGCTTCTGCATCGGCATAGTCTCTTCATCTATCTTTAGAGATGAAGATAAGTCTTGGGATTGTATCTTCATGGTCATAGAAACTGACATCTCCAATAGTAAAAAGGAGAAGGAAAAGCACTTAGCTGCACACAACAACACAAGTAAACCAAAATTTAGAACCAAACGTCAAATAACACATTTCAATAACACCCCCGCAAAAAGCACGAGCAATATGTTAAAGCATCTAGCCGGTGAGAATATCTTTGGTGCATCAGATGTACCGAACTCTGTACATCTTTTTTTCAAATTTGATAAAATTTGTAATGTGGTGAGAAATGAAAAATTCAAAAGTGATGAAATATTTTCTAAATTTAAAAAAAAGATGCACCGAGTTCAGTACATCAAATGCACCAAAGATATTCTCCTAGCTGGTGCTCAAAGCAAAGGAATTTCAAGTTACAAAGCAAGGTGAGATAACATGCATGTGGGGTTTTGGGAAAACAAATAGAAAAAGCTAGTTGTAGGATGAGAACAAAGTATGAAGAATTGAATTGAATTAATTACCAAAAATAACGTAACAGCCTCCAACAGAGGTCTACTTAGAGACCACTGGGAGTTCAAGTTCCAAAGGAAAGAGGGGTTGTAAGTGAGCGAGGATGTACGTAGTGTGTGTGTAGATAAAAATAGATATGACTGTGGAAGAATGAATTGGGTTTATGGCAATGCAGGGAGGGGGAACATGAAGCTATTTGTAGGGGGCCAAAAGCTATAAGAACCGTGTTCAGTGGACCCCAACTAAGTTACCAATTAGGTGAGGCAGAAAGTGACATTTATTGGATGAAAATGGCTTAAGAAGGAAGCAAAGGAATCAACTTTGACGGAGGACAATATGATTGGCGGCTATAAACCCACCTCACAATCCTATAGCCTGATCGAGAGAAAGAATACACACTTACATGTATATTAATTTAAAATCAGACTAGTGCATTTGAAAGATTATATTTACCACCATTTTATATTTATTATTCTTATTTTTTGAAATCAATTAAAATTTTTATTTTTTATTTTTAACCGTTGATTTCAAATTGATCCAACAATAAATCAATTTGAAATCAATATAAATTTTTTTCTTCTATTTTTTAACCATTAATTTCAAATTGATCCAACAATAACGAATTAAATAATAAAAATGATAAATCTAAATTTGCCGTAACGTAAATATAACCGCCATAATTTAATCACAAGGAATAATGTATGTGGAAACAAATGAACGCTCGTGACGTCTTTTGGATTACTCTATTTTGGGGACCCCTTTTGGATCCAAACCTCACTTTATTTGTATCTCTCCTTCTCTTCTGTTTGGTCATTGTAGTTTGTATTTGCGCGTGTAGAAAGTATTGTACAGATATAAGGCCAAGACATCCAACATTCGATGCTCACACTAAAAGGCAATGATGTTGATCAATTGAAAGCAGAGTATACAGAATAATACCTTACGAAATACCAAATAGCATAAACAAATTATTAATGATTGAAAACAAAGAGCAATTGAAAGCCAACTAGTATGCTTTGCCACGAACTAAGGAACGCAAATAGGGTAACCAGATGCGTTTTGTCTGCCTATTATAACCTATAAAGCAATGCCACTCAACCTACAAAGCTTATCTACTATGTTCAACGCCATAGGCTCTTTTATTTTTATTTTTATTGTTTTATTTTCATATATTTTTTCAATTTTAGCCAAATGGGCGACTTGCCCAATGCCAAGGCAGATGCCACTCGAAGATATTTACATGGCAACTGTCAAGCACCACTGTCTATTGTGCAATGAGCTTCATTTCATGGCTTATTTTGTTTTGGTCCAAATCAAATCCACTTTATACGAATTCTTTTAGCTCGAATAGCATAAGGTAAACTTTTAACAATTTATTTATAAGAAGTGTGATTTCTGTTGTAATTTCAATTGCACCCTATTGATTACAATGCCCGTACTCTAAGTTACTAAGTTCCTCCTCAGCCCAAAAATGGAAGGTTATTGATCCTATAAATTGATAGATAGAGATAGTTGGGTACCAAATTCGGATGAGCAATGCCTAAGCACATTCGGTGGAGTTTAAGCTTTACAATATCTGAAAGTCCTTTCAAATTCTCATAATTTGTCCTTTCAATAAACAAAATAAACAAAGAATCACATTCCAACTATTTGGGGGTGTGAAAAGGATAAAGATTTTTGTAATAGCTAGTAAGCATAATAATAACTTATAATTAGACTCCAAATACACAAGAGTAATGCTATTTACGAATTATTTTAATTTAAACACATTTTTATGTGACCACTTGTTCTCATTTGATTTAATTAGAAAATATCTAAGTATGATTACTTCAATAATTAAGTGGCAGCCTTTCCAAGAATTTGTGTACAACTTAATTCACACTAAAACAAAGTTATTATTATGGGTTTTATAATTCTCATTCAACATGAGAATTCAAATTTTCTTACACACCCTCCGATTTTCATGCTGACATGGATCCTACATATAATTTTTTCTAACACATGGGTCCCACATGCTTTTTATCTCTACAACATGAGATTTCAATTCTTCTTCAACATGAGAATTATAAAACCCTATTATTATTTTTGGTAGTGTACCCAAAAAAAACAATGTTTTTTTAAAAAGGATTAATTTGATTATATAAACTTTTATAAAACAAAATATGTGACTTCAAACACAAAATTACTGCTAAGAAGGAGCCACTTGTGCATTATACGATTAATCTCATAATATATAAAAATAAGTTAGCATTGAGAATTCGAGTACGAGTGATAGTCTCGTATCAAATAAAAATGGATTAAACAAAAAGCATAAATTCTTTAAGATTTTGTTAAGATATGATGACGGTCCAAATTATGTAATGGCTTCTCCATTTCCTTCTCCATTTTTTTGAGCCAAAAGGCCATTTTTTCCTTGAACTTCCACCAAAACACCTTGGGCTTGTGTGTAATGGTTTTGTGAGTGAGTGAGACTCTCCATTTTCTGAGTTCAGCCACTATTGGGGTAGGGTGAGTGGGCTGACTTCTTGACTTGGTGGGGAGGGAGTCATCTCCTTGGTTGTGGGAGCTTCAAAAGTGATCTTTGTGAAGAAAGGGCCAACCTTGTTACACATTTTCGTGTACCCTTGTGTCAGCACCATAGAGCTGTTGTGAGAGCTCCAAGAGCACCTTTTTTCTAAGTTGTAAAGCCTTGAGTATGTTCTTGAACCTTTGATCATGAGTTTTATGGTTAAAGCTTGAGTCTTGGCATGTAATATGTTAAAATGAAGTAACCAACATGATCATGAACATAGAAGTCTATAAAAATGCATGCTTAGACGTTGGAATGGGTTAAAAATGGAACCATGAGAGTGATATCTCGTGAAATGCAGAAGCTGCATTCTGTCATGAAATATCCGGATATGATATCCGGATATAGGTTCTTGTGATATCCAAATAAGGATATCCGATTATGCATATCCGGATATGATATCCGGATATTGATATCCGAATATGGCCCCGACATATACCCGGATATTAAAAGGTTTTCGAGGACAATAAATGCACTGTTCATACAGAAGTGTAGTTTGGGTTTGTGGACCCATGATTGAGTAATGTGGACTTTTGTATTGATTAACTAAGTCACAATCTAAGTGATTAAGGGCTTATGGCTTTGTGAGAAGCTGATATACGATCAGCATATAAGAAATTACAAGACAAAAAGAAGAAGAAAGTGACTCAATCTGATGCAAGAAAGGCACAATAATTGTTAAAATTGTCCAAAATCTGAATATCAGGTGTTACACTGAGTTTGTACTGATCTCACAGGAAAGATTCACTAAAAGAAGTCAAAAAGAACAAAGAAAAGCTAAAAGCCTACGCTACCAGCGTGGGAATGGCGCTCACAGCGTGGAAAGCATAAATTGGGCAGAAACCCCCGCGCTCACAGCGCGGGGGACCAAAAATTGGCAGAAGATCCCACGCTCACAGCGCGGGAGTGGCGCTGTCAGCGTGGGAGGCGCGAAAGATTGGAATTCAAAATTTGAAAATTAGGTCAAAGTCTCTTATAAATAAGAGACTCAACCTCATGGAGAAGGACACACACAAAACCTAGAGGCAGATCCGGCTTGGAGAAGAAAGGAAGGCGTTCTTCGTGTTCGTCGTCTAGTTCTTGTATTTTTCTTTCTATTTTTATTTTTATTTTAAGTTGATGTTGAATTCAGATCAGCGATCATGATGTTGATTGGCTAGATCTATTTTCTGTAGTCAGGGTCATGATTCCTTTGTGAACAATTGGTACAAAGAATTGAATCACTTTATGTATTGATTTTAATATACTTCATCTTTATCTTGTGCGTATTGATATTATTTCTGTTAGATCTGATCAACCTAATAGGGGATGATATTCTGGGGATTAGGGTTTGCAATAGGAATATTGGAATTCTGATTCTGAAAGGAGATAAAGATGACGATTCATGCATGTTCTAGGAATAGACTTGTATGAATTGCAGTCGTGGGATTTATCTGCATAATGCTTATTTTCACGCGGGATTACTAAGGGATTAGGTTTCCAATTGAATTAAAGGGTTAGATCACCAAGGGATTGGGATCTAACTAATTATTTTAAAGATGATAATTTGTCTGAGTTGTTAATTTCGATAAATACTGTGAATCAATTCAAAGTAAAATTGGGAGCATTTGGTGAATGTACCCTGGCTACAGTGCTTTCCTCACATCTTTTACAAAAACATTTCATTCATATTCTTATTTTAGTCTTTCTCACAAAAATCTAAAAACAAATCTTTTACTTTTCAATTAGTTACAATATTTGTTAAACCACAATCGATTCATCTAACTTAAGAGGACTGGTTATCGTAATAATTGTTTTACAATCCCTGTGGAGACGATCTTACTTATCACTTTTATTACTTAGAACGATCGGTACACTTGCCGAGTTCGCAACAAGTTTTTGGCGCCGTTGCCGGGGATTGAAAAATCAATATTACAAATAACCATTGATTCTTGAGATTGGATTTATATTTTTATTCTTTTCATCTTATTTTGTGTTGTTCAGGTGCTACTAATAATTTTCCTGAGTTTTATGCGAGGCAGACTTCCGCCTAAGGACTTTGTAATTGATTCTGAAATTGCAAGGACAGAAAAGCAATTAAGGAAGGCTGCTAGACAGATCATTTGGGAAGATTCTAAGCACATACCTTTACAACCAATTCAAGAGATGGCAGAAAACAACAATGCTGGTCATGGAAGAGGAGGAAATGCAAACAATCAACCTCCAAGACTGTTGAATACGATTCTGACTCCAGTATTCAACAGAGCCAATTCAAGCATAGTGAGGCCAAATGTGGAGGCCAACAACTTTGAACTAAAGCCATCATTGATTTCTTTGGTGGAGAGGGTTCAGTTTTCTGGTGCTAATGATGAAGATCCTCATGAGTTCATAGACCGATTCCTGATGGTCTGTGATACAACTAAGCACAATGGAGTATCTACCGATGCTATCAGGCTCCGGTTGTTCCCTTTTGCTGTTAAGGGAAAGGCGTTGAGATGGATTGAAAGACAGCCAGCAAATAGCATCCTTACATGGGAAGATTTGTCAAGCAAATTCTTTGCTCATTTCTTTTCCATGGAGAAATATAATCAGCTGGTGAATGAAATCACAAATTTTCGCCAGCTGGAAGGAGAATCACTTTGTGCAACATGGAACAGATTCCAGGAACTTAACAGGAAGTGTGCACATTATGAAGGAGATGATGATAGAAAAGTGGCAATATTCTTCAATGGAATCACTCCTGAAACAAGGATGATAATAAATAGTGCCGCTGGAGGTTCTATTCGGGAAAGTACATCCGAGCAGGCTATTGATTTGATCAAAAAGCTTGCAAGGAATGAGAATGAAAGTGTGCTAGCTCCCATAAAAAGAACAGCAACAAAATCAGCAGATAGTGATGTAATATCATTGTCTAAAAAGTTTGACAATTTAAGTGAGAAATTTGACAAGTTTCAAGTGTCAAAGGTTCAAACAACTCTCTGGTTTGTGATAAATGCCAAGAAAGTCATGAATCCAGTGAGTGTCCGAATCCATTATCAGAAGATTCACTTCAACAATTACAGGTGAATGGGATCTGGTATGATCAACGTCCTTCCCAACAACAAGAAATAGTGAAGAGAACCAAGATCCTTTATCTTGAACTGCTCATCCAGATACTGTTTGACATGAGTGATTTCATCCATTGAATTTCCAGTCAACATGATATCATCCACATAGATAACTAGGGCAGTAAAAGATGAAGTAATGGATTTGATAAAAATAGGATACATTTAGTTAAGCAAGAGAAATAGGATACAACAGATGTAATATGATCTGTTGTACCTGTATCTAAATTCCATTTATCAAGGTTCTTACCAGAAGGTTGAACATTTGTATTGAGTGCCATCAGAGGTTGTGTCTCCACCATATTAGTGGCATGATTATCAGCTTGAATTCTTGATTGCTAAATCATATCAATCAGGTTCTTGTATTGATTTTGTGAAAATACCACTTGGTTCTCTTCGTGTGCAATATTGTTTTCTCCATCAAAATCAACAACAGCTGCATTGGTTGAATTAGGTCTTGATCTTCCCTTGAATCCAGGAGGATATCCATGCTTCACATAACATGTTTCTATAATATGATTTGTTTTACCACAGTGAGTACATAGTCTATTTCCACTTCCTTTAACAACTTTATTTTTACTAGAATTCTGATAACGTCTTTGTTGATCTAAAGCATAGGCTTTAGATTCCAATGAACTGTCAACATGAAACTCAGAATTCATCTGTCGTTCCTGTTGCGAGACTAAAGAAAAATCTTTACTCACATTTGGCAGAGGCTCAATCAACATGATCAGAGATCTGACCTATGAATACTGATCATTTAATCCACGCAAGAATCTGATCACCTGATCTTTATCTCTGCATTTCTTTATCTTGTCAATGACACCACAAGAACATGCTGGTACACATTCACATCTCGGTAATGGTTGAAGATTATCCAATTCATCCCACAGAATCTTCAATTGAGTGAAGAAATCTGACACTGAACGTTCATCTTGTTGAAGACGAAATATATCTTCTTGAAGGTCAGAAATCCTAAACACATCAGATTGGGAAAAACGATCCTTGAGATCTTTCCAAACATCAGAAGCATGTTCTATCCATAGGATAGATTTTGCAATATATTCATCAATGGATCTATGAATCCATGAAACCACCATAGTATTGCATCGTTCCCAGGCTGGAAACAGTGGATCATCGGCAGCAGGAACTGCGAAGCTTCCATCAACAAAACACTTCTTGTTCTTGGAGAACAAAGCCATTGTCATTGCACGTAACCAGCTATGGTAATTTCGTCCATTCAAAGCCGGAGAAACCAGAATTAACGATGGTGTCTCGTTTGGGTGAAGGTAGAGTGGATTTGATGGATTAATCAAGTAATCTGGTAGAGAGCTTTGGCCGCCCGCCATAGAAACTCAGGAAGAAGAAAAATCACAGTAGAGAAAGAAGGAGTTTGAAGATGATGAGAAAAAATGGCGAGATACCAGAGCTCTAGGAGAGCTATGATACCATATTGAGATTGGAAAGGAAATGAAAATGATTCATATTATTGATTCAAGAATGAAAAGTACAGAGCAAATCAGTATTTATACTAACTGAATACAGGGAAAAAGAAACTTAACAACTAAGCTTTCTATAACAGAAACTAAAACTAACTGTAACAGAAAATAAAACTAACTAACTAACTTTAAGTTAGTTTTATATGAACACATGGATAATTGATATATCAACAGTTATATCATTTTTTTAATTCCTTTTGTATTATTAAACAGATTCATACCAAGAAGAAGATTGGTATAGCTGAACAACATGGAAGCTTGTTTGTCTTGGTCGATCCTCTTCATAAAACAACATCAAATAATGCAGAAAGGAGTTATACTCCTCATACCACAGCATGTCATTCTATTAGTTGCAAAACTCATGACCATCTTAGATTAAGTCATATTTCCTCCACAACCTTAAAACAAATGTCTATAAAATTCCCTTTTATTCCTTCTAAAGTTGTATCTCAATGTGATGTATGCCATTTTGCTAGGCAACACAAATTGCCATTTCCTGTAAGCAATTCCAAATCGAATAAATACTCTGATCTTTTGCACATGGATATTTGGGGCATAGATACTTTCTCTCTATTGTTGATGACCATTCTAGATATACATGGGTAATTTTTCTTAAATCTAAATCAGAAGCTAGACCTGCCATACAAAACTTTATTGTCTTTCATGAAAAACAATTTCATACTCATATCAAATGCATTCGAAGTGATAATGGTGCTGAGTTTCTTATGCACGAATTTTTTAAAACCAAAGGGATTCTTCATCACACCACTTGTGTTGAGACTCCTGAACAAAATGGCATAGTGGAAAGGAAACATCAACATATCATGAACATAGCTAGAGCATTATCCTTTCAATCTAATGTCCCAAAACCATATTGGTGTTATATCATTGCTCATTCTGTTCATCTTATCAATAGACTTGGTACTCCACTCCTTGCATCCAACACCCCATATGAGATTCTTCATTGTAAATCACCTTCCCTTATTGATTTAAAACCTTTTGGCTGTTTGTGTTATGCATCCACTTTACATTCTCATCGCACAAAATTTGAAGCATGAGCTCAAAAATGCATTTTTCTTGGTTATTAGGAAGGAACTAAAGGATATTTTCTCCTTGAGCTAACCTCCCAAAAATTATTTTTATCACGAAATGTACAATTTCATGAACTGGTTTTTCCTTATATACAGTCCTCTTCTGTCCATAACCATCATTCTCCTATACTTCCTTGTGCTTCTTCCCCCATCTTTGATGATTTCATTACATTTAATCATGCATCTTATATACTTCCCATTCCAATTACACAACCACCTTCCTCTGCCACTACACAACCATTGACTTCAGTTCCTACCAATGATGCTACCCTTCACCTTCTTCGATCTTCCAGGACAAAGAAGCATCCAAATCACCTTTTTGACTATCACTGCAATCATGTTGATTCAGCTATACAATCTCCTTCAGGTATTCCCTATCCCTTGTCCAAAGTTTTTTCATATGATAAATATTCTCCTTCTTATACTCGTTTCTGCTCTAACATCTCTACTATCACTGAACCCAAATCGTATACTGAGTCCTCCAAGTTTAAATGTTGGCAAGATGCTATGGATGCATAATTATCTGCATTGGACATGAATCACACTTGGAAGCTAGTACCTCTACCTCCTGGTAAACATACAGTGGGTTGTAAATGGGTGTACAAGGTAAAACATAAGGCTGATGGCACAATTGAGAGATGTAAGGCAAGACTAGTTGCCAAAGGTTACACCCAATTGGAAGGGGTTGATTACTTTGAGACTTTTAGTCCTGTTGCCAAAATGACTACTATCCGTACTCTCATCTCCATTGTAGCTGCTAAGAATTGGATCCTTGAACAATTAGATTTCAACAATGCATTTTTGCATGGTGACTTAAATGAAGAAGTGTTCATGGCTTTACCTCCAGGTATTAAGGCACCTTCAGGAACTGTTTGTCACCTCCACAAATCACTATATGGCCTCAAGCAAGCTAGTAGGCAATGGCATTCCAAATTGACTACTTCCTTGCTCTCTCCTGGCTACTCTCAATCTGGTGCTGATCCTACCTTATTTATTCGTCGTCAGGTTGATAGCTTCACTGCTCTTCTGATTTACGTTGATGACATTGTTCTAGGAGGTGATAGTGCTGCTGAAATTCAACGGGTAAAGTCTGCTTTAGATGATCAATCTCGCATCAAAAACTTAGGCTCGCTGCGATTTTTCTTGGGGCTAGAAGTTGCACGCAACAAGTCTGGGATTGCTGTGAATCAGCGAAAATATGCGTTGGAGATTTTGTCTGACTCTGGTCTTCTCGCTGCTAAGCCTTCTTCTATTCCTATGATTCCTTCTACCCGTCTCTCTCGCACTGTTGGTACTCCATTGTCTGAATCGGATGCCTCTTCTTATAGACGTTTGGTTGGAAGATTATAGTACTTAACAACCACTCGCCCTGACATCTCCTTTCCAGTTCAACAACTCATTCAGTTTGTCAGTGCTCCTACTTCTGATCATGCTACAGCAGCAACCCACGTTTTACGCTACATCAAAGGCTCTCCAGCTACTGGTTTGTTCTTCTCTTGCATAAATTCTCTCAAGCTCAGTGGTTTCACCGATTCTGATTAGGCTTGTTGCCCGGACACCAGGCGTTCGATTAGTGGATTATGTGCCTTTCTTGGCTCCTCTTTGATCACTTGGCGTTCGAAGAAACAATCCACGGTATCACGTTCCTCTAGTGAAGCTGAGTATCGTGCTCTTGCATCCATGACTTGTGAGCTTCAGTGGCTTACTTATTTACTTCGTGAATTTGGTATAGCTTGCTCTTCTCCTGCTCCTGTTTATTGTGACAATGTGTCCGCTATTTATCTAGCCAAGAATCCCACTCTCCATGAGAAATTGGTTATAACAATCACGGATAAAGTTTGCTTTGGAATCAGCTCATCTCACCCAGGATTTTGTAAAAGTGGGATTTATCACTTTTACACTATTGTGTTCATTCTATAATATTTGCAAATTAAATAAAAGGGAAAAGATTCATTTATAAATTTTTTTTTACAAATTACATTAAGTATTATCTGTCATACCTTCTTGATTAAAGTATGATCGGTCAGATATAGTATAGTTTGTAAACAAAAAAATTATAAATATAATTTTCCCCTAAATAAAAAGATAAATTTGTCATATGTTGCATGCTATCTAATATTAAAAAGAAAAAGAAAAATAGGTTGTAACAAACAAATCAACTGACTCATCGATAATTGAATGAATTATAAATCGATCAAAATATTGAAATCGAACGGAATTAAGAGATGTGTGCTTATAAACTTTTTAAAAACAAATGTTGAATGCTGAGAATTAAAATGCTAAATACAAAAGTAAATTTTTTTTGCTGATCTAAATACAAAAGTAATTAATAATACAATTGGAAGCTTAGGAATTTAATATATGGTAGAATTCCATTAAAATGTATTAATATGCAATGAATCGATTCGGAGTTGACAAACCAGTGCAGTTCATTAACGTTTACATACCGGGAATCCGAATTTTACTTTTTTAAGTTCTTTTCCCATTAATAAATATAATAAGCAGAGTACTAATATTATATATTTATCATGGAAATGAATTAATGGACGGCAAGCTACCATTTTGCTAACTAGCTAGTACGCAGTATTATATTCACAAGCATATGACAGTTTGTCACACCAAAAAAAAAAAAAATGAAGTTTGTGACATTTAATTAAGGGTTTATCATCTCTCATTCAACATGACCTTATGAAATTTCCTACACGCACAACATCTTGTGGGGCCCGCAGTGAAAAAATAATAATTCCGGCACGCAAAATGAATCTCTATAACATAACATAATCACTCTTCCTACAACATAACTCTTATAAAACCCTTTAATTAATTAGCCAGTAGCCGCATATAATTTAATAATTAACCACAATGCTAATAATTTGATTATTATTTTATGGATTCCGTCAACCTTCGTACGGGCTATATATGTTTCTTAAAATTCGCAGGGATATAGTATTGGATTAGCGTGCATTAGTAGTGGACCTAGCTAAGCTGGAAATAAAGCTTAAGTGACTACTTGAAACTTTTTACGAATTATTTTAACCTATAAAGTTTGGAAATAGCATAGTGTTTGACCTATAAATTTGGATTAAGTATTCATGCAGCGAATTAGAGGAAAAGTTAGTGGCCCCTGACATTGTATACATTAACTAGCATGCACGAGGCACATAAATTATCATAGTAAACATTCCTTTTATGTTTCCTATTTGTATTCTTTCACATTATATATAAAAGCAGCTGAAAAATATTTTATCTTTAAAGACAGATATTGCTTATTTGGGTTATGTTTTGAAGTATTATATTTGGGATCGTTGATATTAATGGCTTTAAGTTAAGGATACTACTACCCACAAAAATTAAAAGAATGAGAATAAGAATTTTGTCCTTAGGAATTTATAAATCACAGTATATTAGACTTTGTAAAAGAACTTTTTCTCAGCATGCACTCAACCCCTTTATTTATTTTTTATTTGTACCCATTTACAGCTTCCATAAAATAAAACAACACAATTTTTTTTTTTTGTTCCTGCTATACTCGGTGCTTATAATTACAAATAAACGTAACATTCTTAAATACATGTATAGTGAAGGTCAAGCAACTCAAAAATTGTTTTTCCCTATAGTTTTTGGGTTCAAAATGCACACAATTAATTAATTACACACACACACACGTATTTTCATATGAAAAAGCTTCGTTGTCCGACACATATAAATAATGTATAACCAAACTTAATTAATTGTAGTGTGTGGGAGCTTGAGAAAACATAGGTAGCTTCAATTGTTTATGAATCATCTGTGTATAAATACCAAGTACTTGTAAAAACCCAATTTGAACAGCAGCCGCTGCAAGATAAAAGTGGAAGTGAGTGGCAAATTGAATATGAAAACATCTTTTTATAACAAGACACCCTTTTTTATTTTTATATATTTTATTTTGTCCTCCACCTCTGGTTCAAAATTAAATGATTTTCTGCATATTATTACTAATTTATGTACCTATAAGATGGCACTTGTGAGTTGTGAGTGGCAAGACCATTGAAATATGTGAAACAATAGGAAAGAGCCACGTAAAGAAGAGCATGAAAACTTTAGCAACATATAGGCCGCTGCTTTGCCTTTGTCATACATAAAAGGAAACCAATGGTTCTGGAAAATTTGTAAAGGGAAAGCACACGGTTCTGTCCCTCATTCCCACTTGTTTACACGCCTACACACGCAGACTAAGGGGAATTTTTACAATACACCCATCGTAGGTGCATCCCACTAATGGGATAATGATACATTGGCTGGCATGTGTATTGGAGAGAAATAAAAACTTTAGTATTATAATTATGTACTTCCAAATACATAGTTATAACACTATTGTCGCACAACAGTGCGATCAGTGGAGGAGTCAAGATTTCAATTTAGTTGGGCCAAAAAATTTGACACATCAAATTATCAAAATATTTATCGTAATTATACAAATTTATTAGGAAAAATTTCTATCATGAATTCTAGCATATTTATCTAAATTATTTACTAAATAATGTCACATAACATTGAAAATTCAAATAAATAATAGCCAACTATTATATAAAAGCATACATATAAAAAAATACTAACCTTTCCGGCAAACATTCCAAACAAAAGAATCACACTTTTCCCACAGCACAATAAGTAATGGTCTTTGAGATGAAAGTTATTATTTATTTATTTCATATATGACGGATCGCTACACTGATCTTTGGGAATCATAAATCAATACCAAGATGCATATATCTTTAGAACTCACATTTTTTACTTTTGCTTGATATTAAAATAAAGATGTTGCAAGTCACTAAGCTATCATGAATTAATTTATATAACTGCAGACTGTATCGTATAAGTATTAAGTAATTTCTTGCAATTTCCTAATTAGTTATAAAATAGTTATTGTGAGAAAGAAAAAAAAAGAAAATAACATTTTGTTTTAAAGAGCAACAACATAAAATGCAATAGGCTTTGTCGCTCTGAAAAAAGCCATCGAGGTGCTGCATAATTTCATAATTTATCAAGAGAGTGTATAAAGTCATAAAGACGATTCAAATATTTAAGGAAACATGAAAGACCAAAACACTAAAAGGCACTCCATTTTAACAAGCATATCTTCACAAAATAAAATCAATCACAAGAAAAACTAGAAAAATTTTAGAATAAAAATGCATCAATTTAAGAGCAAATACCATTGGGGTTTCTAACTTTGAGAGAACAGTAAGCAAATACGAAGACACTGTTGGGATTTCCAACTCCACTCAGAATATATTAGGCTATTAGCTGAGAGAAATAGCATAGATCGAGCCAAATTTTAACTTTAGGAGGAGTCAAATAATAATTAATTATAAAATTATATATAATAATTTTTTTTTTAAAATCAATAGGAGTTCAGGCCCATCTAAGGACAACGTGGCTATGCGACCGTCCCACTGAAAATGCTCTCCAGACTAAGATAGCGGACAATATTGAATATCTATCTAACAGGCTATTTTCAATAAAATTACCTGTGTTGTAGGAGACAATGTAGAAAGACATAAAACCCAAATAACATGAGAGACAATTTACCTGTGTTGCTTTCTTCATTGCCCTACCAGAGAAAAAGGAATAGAAAGAGCTTCGTTGTTAAAGCAATTTTCACTACCCTACCAGAGAAAAGGGAATTGAAATTAGTGAATGCATGGGCAAACAATCAATCATAATAATTTTTCTTCATTTCTCTATCGAGCAAAAAGTTTATGACAACGCCTTCGTGTATTATGTTGAAGCTTGGAATTGAGAGCCATATATTATGGAGCTTTATGAGATAATTAATTGAAAGCATTAACCATCATATGGTCCACACTGTGTCTTCTGATCAAGCTCATAAATTCGTAAAATGAATGTTTCTTCGCATTAATAATTTTGTGGGCGAAGCAGTATTGTTAATTAATTCTATGATTAGTTACCAAAAAAAATAAAATTAATTCTATGATTTTATGTTGGTATTGCGCCCACTATATTTGTCCACGTACGTATTTCCATGAGTTTGGCAGAAATTAAATAAATAAATAAAAGATTGTTACGAAATCTGTAGTATTATTAGTTTCGATTTTGCATCGACCTTAGTAGTATTAAGTCTCAAAGATATATTGAAAATTCCGTGCCTCTTAATTATTCGATGGAAAATCCACGCAGCACATATAGATAATGTTTTGTTTGAGCCACTAATTTTTGTTCGTTTTCTTTTTCTTTTTAATTGTATGTACTAGGCTCTGATAGCTAAATGTAGGATATGTTTTTACCACAATAAGGAAAAACAATAAAAAAAGATGGTAAGAGCATTCATTCTTTATGTCGGCCACCTTTTTGGATAAAGCTGTGGAAATACAAAAACAAAATAAAAATATTGTCGTACGTAAGCCAGATTAGTTTACAATACATTCATTGTTTGCTTCACATGTTTAGGGAAATTTCTAAAGTACTCTCGTGGTATGTGTAATTAATTGAATCCAAAAGTTTAAATTTGATACATTAGGTTATATTAATAATTTTATATATATCTGATTCTAACATCTTTTCTTACAAGAGAGTCCATTTAACTAGTAAATAATACATCACACACAATCTATTTGTGTTAAAGAAATTTCACAAAAAAAATAAATAAAAGGTGGTGAGAATAGAATGTGGGACACCAAAGCTCTGATAACATGTAAAGAATTATTTCAACCAAAAAACTTAAGGTTAACCGTGGTGGGCCCATAACCCACAGGTCCTTGGATCAGAACTAGGCTATTGTGTAAGGGGACGTGTTAGAATTTAATATAAACTATTAAAAAAATCTCCACTCAATTACTTAAGTTGTTGGGTTGAATTGATTTTTATACCACCGATGGAATAATTACATATCCGCTTACATATATACATTGAAAAGAGAAAAAAAAAAGTTAATTTTAATATTATAATAATATATCCTCCAAAATACATGATTATAATATTGGGTTTATCATCTATAATTTAATATGACCACAAAAATTTTCCTACACACACAACATTTTGTGGGACCCACAGCACACAAAAAAAAAACCCCGGCACGCAAAATGAATCTCTATAACATAACACAATCATTTTTCCTACGAGATAAATATTATAAAACCCTATAAATTAGGGTGTTGGATGATGTCTTACAGAAATGCTCTCCATATTCAGATGGTTAACAAAAGTGGTTATAGTCTAACGTAAATAAGTGGACCCACGTATATATCCTTGCATGTCAAACTTTTTAGTGACTATATTCTATGTTCTTACAACTAGCTATATAGGGTCTTTTCTTGGTGCGTACTTGGGTCCATTGAACAGGGTTCTCATAGCTTTTGGCCCCCTACAAATACCTTCATTTTCCTCTCCCTGCATTGCCATAAACCCAAGTCATTCCTCCATATAGTCATATTTTTTGTTATCTA